>PVIW01011158.1:0-39342 GCA_004026585.1 Noctilio leporinus
AGAAAGAAAGAAAGAAAGAAAGAAAGAAAGGAAGGGAGGGAGGGAGGGAGGGAGGGAGGGAGGGAGGGAGGAAGGAAGGAAGGAAGGAAGGAAGGAAGGAAATGAGAAAGAAAGGAAAAAAAAGTGGGAGAAAGTCACAAGACAAAGAGAAATCAATATTAATAAAGAAAGATTTTAGGTGTCTGTTCCCCCTTTATGATTTCTGGTTGGTCCAGGTGGAGCCAGAACCTGTGGGCTTTACCGGGAAGAAAAGGAAAAGAAAAAATTTAAAAGAAAAAAAAAAGAGGAAGGAAGAAAAGAATAAAGGTTTTAGGTGGCTGGGTAAGGGAGGAATACTTAGATTGAGGACTGGGAATGCGTTATAGCCACAGAGTGAGTAGACTTTAATTTGAGAGTAGGGGGAGGGTCTTGGGTATTTAGGTGGATTGAGGTATGGGGGCGGGTTAAGAATATGTGAGAAGTAACTTTTCCAAAGGACATGTTGGGGATTAATAGTTCATACTGCTCTCGGTATAACTCAGGTGCTTGAGATTAGCAGCAATCCCTTTCCTGAGGCTGCCTCTTTTTCTTGGTCAGGACTTTAGTCTATAGTTTATGTTCTAGCCGGTCTTGGAGTGTGGCAGGGCCTCTGATTTTCACATTCAGGGCTGATTCTGAGTGTCTGTCCCCAGGTAGGCTGGGCCTTCCACAGCCTGGCTGGATTTTAGGGCTGCCGGTGTTCTGGAGCCTGCAGGGTGCCCCCTCCCGCTCCTGGCGGAGGCTCCTGTCCTGGATGAGCACCCAGCACCCCTGCAGGGCATCCCACAACTTCGCTGGTCCCTGTGACAACTGGCCCCACCCCCGCAGTTTTGGTAGGAGGCCACCCCTGTCTGTCAACACTGTCCAGGGTCTGCCTACACTGTACCGCCCTTCCGGGGCGGGCACCACTCCTCCAAGCCAACCAGCTCTCTGAGGAGCCCTTTTGGCAGCCTCTCCCCGGCATGGGCGGTGCGGCCTTTGTCTCTGGCAATGGCGGGTTAGTTGTCCCCGCTACTCCTTTCCAGTTCGCTGGCTCATCGCCTGGAGTTTCCACGGAGCCTGGGAGCCCTGTGTGGCTGCGCAGGGCTGGGCCTCCCCCCTTGCCGGGGCTTCCAGCTGCTATTTCCCCAGTGGCCTAGCAGCACCGTTTTCAGCCCTCTTGCAGCCCCGGCCAGTGCACTTTCCCACTCCCCCACTCTGGCTTTCTGCAGGACTCTTCTCCTCCACCTCTAGCCCTGAGAGGAGCTTCCTCTCCCTGTTGCCAGAGTGAGTCTCTCACACAGTCCCTCCCCTGCAAGAGTTCAATTCCGCCTTCCCTACGGCATTTGCCCTCGCCCTTGCACTTCACTGTTGAGACTTCCAATTGCCCGGGAGCCCGGAGCTGCCTCAGTCAAACGCGCCCCTCTGGGTAGAGCCGCCACTGCCCAGAGCCGACCTCGGCCCACTGGTGGTCGGTCAGGAATGCCTCACCTACTGTCCTGCTGGCCTCCTCTGCCTGTGGGCTGTGCTCCTCTGTGTCCAGATGCTGGCTGTTCCAATTCCTAGGGTCCTGAAGATGTCTCACACTCCCTATCTTATCCTCCAGCTGCTTTGGTACTCGAGAACACCATCAGCACTGCTCTCTACTCTGTCGCCATCTTCTCTCTGCTGATGCTTTCTTTAGCTGAGCAGAAGCTTTTCAGTTTGATGTAGCCCCATTCTTTTTATTTGGTCCTCTATTTCCCTTGCTCTTGGAGATATATCAGTAAAAATTTTGCTGCATAGGATATCTACAACTTTTCTACCTGGTTTCCTCTAGGACTTTTATGGTGGCATGGCTTATGTTTAGCTATTTTATCATATCTTGAGTTTACTCTGGTGTATGGTGTAAGTTAATGATCTAGTTTCATTTCTTTTTTGTGCCATTTCTACCAAGACCACTTGTTGAAGAGGCTATTTGCAATCCATTTTATGTTCTCTCCCTCTTTTTCAAATGTTGATTGCCCATAGAGTCCTGGATTTATTTCTGGGCTCTCTATTCTGTTTCATTGATCTTTAAATCCATTCTTATGCCAGGACCAGATTTTGATTAACAGTGGGCTTGTAGTGTAGCTCGATATCCAGTATTGTGATTCCTCCTACTTTGTTCTTCTTTCTCAAGATTGCTGTGGCTATTCATGGCTGTTTTTGGCTCCATATAATATTTTGAAGTATTTTTTCTATATCTGTGAAATATGTCATCAGTGTTTTAATTGGGATTGCATTGAATTTGTAGATTAACTTGAGTAGTATAGACATTTAATGATGTTAATTATTCCCATCCATGAACATGGTATATGCTTCCATTTATTTTTATCTTCCATAATTTCTTTCTTCAGTGTTCTGTAGTATTCTGAGTACAAGCCTTTTACCTTCTTAGTTAAGTTTATTGGTAAGTAATTTATTTTTCTTGTTGCTATGGTAAATGGGATTTGTTTTCCTGTTTCTATTTCTAATGTTTCACTTTTGGTATACAAAAATGCCCTTGATTTCTGAATATTCGTTTATATCCAGCTATTTTGCTAAATTTGCTTATTAGGTTGAGTAGGTTTTTGGTAGCATTTATAGGATTTTTTAGGTACACTATCATGTCATCTGCAAATAATGACAGTTTTACTTGCTGCTTTCCAATTTGGATGCCTTTGATTCCTTTTTCTTATCTGATAGCTATGGGTAGAACTACCAAAACAATGTTGAATGGAAGAGGAGGGAATGGACAGTCTTGTCTTGTTCCTGATCTTAGGGGGAAGGCGTTTAGTTTTTGCCCATTGAGTATTATGCTGGCTTCAGGTATCTCATATATGACCTTTATTATGTTGAGGTATGCTCCCTCTATTCCCATCTTGCTGAAGGTTTTTATCATAAATGGTTGCTATACTTTATCAAATGCTTTTTCAGCATTTATTGATATGATCATATGGTTTTTGTCTTTCATTTTGTTTATGTGGTGTATTACGTTTATTGATTTGTGAATGTTTGCACCCTTGCACCCCTGGGAAGAAACCCACTTGATGATGGTGTATGATCTTTTTAATGTATTGCTGGATCCAGTTGGTCAATATTTTGTTGAGAATCTTAGCGTCTATGTTTATCAGAGATATTGGCCTATAGTTTTCTTTCTTAGTTGTGTCTTGACCTGGTTTTGGGATTAGAATAATATTGGCTCATAGACAGAGTTTGGGAGTCTTCCTCTTTTTGGATTTTTTTGGGATAGGTTGAGAAGGATAGGAGTTAGTTCTTCTCTAAATATTTGGTAAGATTCACCTGTGTAGCCATCTGGAGCTCTTGTGGGCTAGGGGTTTTATAATGACTTCTTCAATTTCACTAGTTGTTATTGGCCTATTCAGGCTTTCTGCTTTATCTGGATTTAGTTTGGTATGTTATACTTTTACTGAAATTTGTCCATTTCACTAAGGTTGTCAAAATTCTTGTCATATAGTTGTTTCTAGTAATTTCTACAGTACTTTCTATTTCTGTGGTATTGGTTTTGATTTCTCCTCTGTCATTTCTGATTTTGTTTATTTGGGTCCTCTCTTTTTTTCTTGATAAGTCTGGTTAAGGTTTACCAATCTTCTTTATGTTTTCAGTGAACCATTTCCTGGATTTATTGATTCTTTGAATTGCAGTTTTAGTCACTAAGTCATTTAATTCTGCTCTGATCTTGATAATTTCCTTCCTTCTCCTTGCTCTGGGCTTTGTTTGCTGTTGATCATCTAGTTCTTGCAGCTTTATGGTTAGGTTGTTTGTATAAGCTTCTTCTGACCTTTTTAGGTAGGCATATATTGCTATGAATTTCCCTCTGAGGACTGCCTTTGTTGTGCCCCATAGGATTTGGGCTGTTGCATATTAATTTTCATTTGTTTCCATCAACTTTTTGATGTCTTCTTTGATCTCATTTTTAACCCATTCATTACTTGATAGCATGCTATTCAGTCTCCATGAATTAGAATGTTTTTGTTTTTTTCCTTTGAGGTTGATTTCTAGTTTTAAGCCATTGTGACCTGAAAAGATGCTTGGTATGATTTCAATTTTCTTGTACTTGTGGATGCTTGTCTTGTGTCCTACCATGTGGTCTCTTCTAGAATGTTATTCAATGCCACAATAACCTTGGTGTTTTTTGGCTTGGAAGAGCTGTCCATTGTTGACAATGGGGTTTTAAAATCCATTACTATTATTGTGTTGCTGCTCATATCCTTCTTGAAGTCCTACAAGATTTTCCTTTTATATTTTATATATATTTTAAAGATTTTATTTCATTATTTTTAGAAAGAGGGAAAGGGAGAGAGGCAGAGAGGGAGAGAGACATTAATGTATGGTTGCTTTTCACCTGTCTCCAGCCACAGACCTGACTGGAGATCTGGTTTGCAACCTTGTTATGTGCCCTGGCTGGGGAATTGAACCTGCGACCTTTGGGTTCGTAGGCCGGCACCTTATCCACTGTGCTACCAGCCAGGTCTCCTTTTATATTTTAGTGCTCCTATGTTGGGTACATATATGTTTACATTGGTTATATCTTCTTGATACATTCCCTTTAGTATTATGAAATGTCTTTGTCTTTTTTTATGGCCTTCATTTTGAAATCTATTTTGTCTAAAATAAATATTGCTACCCTAGCCTTTTTATCATGTCCTTTTGCTTGAAATATATTTTTCCATCCCTTCATGTTCAGTCTGTCTATCATTGGTTCTGAGGGGTGTCTTGTACACAGTATATATGTGGGTCATGTTTTCTTATCCATTCAGCCACCCTATGAGTTTTTATTGGAATATTTAATCTGTTTAAGTTTGTTATTGACAGGTACCTATTCACTGCCATTTTTCACCTTTGTACTTGTGTTCCTCTCTGTCTCTCTCTGTTTCTTCATCTTTTTAAAGGAGACCCTTTAGCATCCCTTGCAATGCTGGTTTTGGTAGAGAAGTATTCTTTTAGCCTTATTTTGTCTGGGAAATTCCTTATTTCACCATACATTTTGAATGGAAGCCTTGCAGGGTAGAGTATTCTTGATTGCAGACCTTTGTTTTTCATTACTTGGAGTATTTGTTGCCATTCCTTCTCGCTTGTATTGTTTCTGTTGAGAAATTATTTGATTACCTTATTTGAGCCCCCTTATATCATATTTGCTGTTTCTCTCTGAATGTTTTTAGGATTCTCTCCTTGTCTTTGAAATTCGCCATTTAATTATGATGTTCTTGAAAGAGCCTATTTGGGCTCATCTTCCTTGGGACCCTCTGTGCTTCCTCAGCTTGCATAACTTTTTCTCTCCTCAAGTTAGGGCAGTTTTCTGTCATCAGTTTTTAAAACAGGTTTCTTATCCCTTGCTCCTATTCTTCTGGTATCCCTATGATACAGATATTATTGTGTTTCATGTTTCCCTGCAGCTCTCTTAATACCTCCTTATTTTGTTTCAGTCTTTTTACATTTTGTTGTAACTGTCTGGGTATTTTTTCCATATTGTCCTCCAATTCACTGATCTGGCCTTCTGCTTCCTCAAACCAGCTTTGATTTCTTCTATTGTGTTTTTCAGTTCAGAAATTGAATTCTTCATTTTCTCCTGGTTCTTACTGATGGTTTCTGTCCTTTTTAATGATGGTATAATTTTCAGTAAGTTCCTTGTAGTTTCCTTGGAGTTCTTTGTTGTTTCCTTTGAGCTCGTAGAACTCATTGAGCTTCCTTATAACTATTGCTTTGAATTCCATATCTGATACTTTGTTTGTTTCTATTTCATTTAGCAGTCTTTCTGGGGATTCCTCCTTTCCTTTTGTTGAGGGACTGTTTCTTTTTCTCCTCACTTTGGGTGTCTGTTTTTGCTAGTTTTGTTTCTTACATCAATCTCCTATGACTCCCTGCCTTCATGGAGTGCCCTTCTGTGGTAGGAAATTTATGGGGTTCAGTGGTACAGGTCCTAGATTTTCTCAACTTGTTGCTCTTGGAGTGCCCTTTATGTCATTAATTTGGCCTGTCTGGTTGTATTTTGGTTTTGGGTTATCCATTGCTACTTCATGAGTTTCTCACTCCAGGTACTCCTTCTACCATGTCTCATATACTGTTATTGAGCTGCTCCTAAAACAGAACCACCAGTCCAGGGAAAATAATCACACCTTCAAAAGATCTTACACCCTTAATCACACTTTTGACTGCATATGAAGCTAGTTAAATACACATGCCCTCAAAGATAAGCCCCACCCACAGCTGCAAATGTTCCAGTCTTAATAAAGATGTGAATATAGTAAGGGAGGAAAAACAACTGATTTTACTGAAGTATAGGTAATTTTAAAAATTTTTATTGTTGTTGTATTACATCCATCCCCTTTTTGCTCCCCTCTGTCCCCCTCCCCACCCACCCATTCCCCGCAAAGTCAATCCCACCTGTTGTCCATGTCCATGTTTCCTTTATACTAGGTTCTTGTCTAAGCTGCTACCCTTCCTTGCCTCTGCCTCCCCCCTCCACCCAACCCCTTTCCCCCTGACCATATAAAATTTATCTAAATGATTTTACTGAAGTATAGATAATTTTTTAAAGGTACAAAGGAGTAGCAAAGATAGTGGTGAGGAGTGGTAGGGGGATTTGAGAGAGAAAGCACACTTTACCTCTTATATAGAACTGAATTTTGGGGGAGAATCAGAATGCCACAAGAAAGTGTGAATGAACAGCATTAAGCCTAATTATATATATATTTGAATATACATACCTATACTTATAGGTACTGTGTGAGAGAACAAACATAAATACATAAGAAAACTACTGCAAGGAAGTTAACTTAGAAAAAATAGTGGAAAAGGAAAAAAAATAAAAATACAAATCCCGTTAGTGAATAAGTTTCACCATAGCACTATCAACAACATATGATCTATGCTTCCTACAGGTAGCTAGAAGCACAAGGAAAAAAAAACAGAGAAAGAGAAATTAAGAGATGTTTGTAGGAAAGGGAGGTGACTTATAACTTCCCTTAGATTTATAACTAAATTAGTTTTATAACTAAGTTTGTAAAGATGCTGTACCTACCTCCCTATCCACCCTCAATGAGCACCAATTGGTCAAGGTGGAGAGAGGACCCATGTATTTTTTGAGTAGAAAGAAGAATGTATAGTACCTAATAGCACACACACACACACAAATAATTTTAAGAGGACGGAGAGGGGAGGAATACTTAGAGTGAGGAATGGGAATGAGTCGTAGCAGGAGACAAAGTAGACTTTAAAGCACAAAGGGGATGGATGTAATACAACAACAATAAAATTAAAAAAAAAAAAAGAAGGAAATCAGGTGGTTAAATAAATTGAGAGAAGGGAGGAGTAAACTATGGAATTTGAGATACACTATAATATAAATACCATTTACTTAAAATACACTAATTTTGAGGACTAGGAATGGTTATTAAAAAGGATATATTGGGGATTAATAAATCATGTTCCTCTCAGTGCAACTCAAGTGCTTAAGGTTATGAGTAGAGATCCAATTCCTGAACCTGCCTCTTTTCCTTGATCAAGCCTCTCTGTAATCTACAGTCAGGCTTAAGCACTTTAGGAGGGCAGGCCCTAGTAATCTGGGGTCTGTCACAGTCAGGGCTGATTCAGAATGCCATGCCCCTGATAGGCAGAGCCTAAAGCAGCCATGCACCCACTGGTCCTGCAGAGGTGGGGTAGCCCCTCTCTTCACTCCTGGCTCTACAATGTGGGTTCTAGGCTCTGAGCACTGGTGGCTCAAGGTTGTTTGTGTGCACAGTGGCCTCTGTGGAGTTGGTGCAGTGCTGCATGGGAGTGGGCAACCCTTGCTGCTCAGTTGCAAGCAGCCTACTCCACTGGTGGTGGCTGCAGCTCTGCTTTTTTGCTGCTGGCTCCTGGGCACTTCCTCCTGATGTAATCGGCAGGGGACGTCTTATCCCTGAGCTCTGGTTCTGGCAGTCATGATCCCTCTCTCAGCTGTGGAGTTTAGCTCTCACAGGGCCCCTTCCATGTAGGAGTACAACCCCTCAGTCCTCCCGAGTTTACAATTACTGTCCACACTATTTGCTGCTTAAATATCCTGTCAGCAGGTAGCCTGGAAACTGTCTTTAGTTAGAGCAGCCTCTCTGGGCAGAGCCACCCCTACCCAGATATGACCTCAGCCTGCTAGCCCCACTGGCTCTTTAACCATCTCACCTACTCACAGGTCTCTGCAGCCTCTGGACTGTGCACCGTGAAATTCAGATGCTTACCACACTAATTCTCTGGGACTTGTACCTGTCCTGTGTTCCTTACCCTATCCTCCAGCCGCTCTGGCACTTGAGAAAACTGTCAGTGTTGCCCATTACCCTGCCACCATCTTCCTTCCCTTGGACTTGGGTAATTTTTTCTCTCACCAAATTTTGGAAGTTTTCTGTCATTACTTTCTCAAGCAGGTTTTCTATTCATTGCTCCTCTTCCTCTCTTTCTGGTATCCCTAAGATACAGATATTATTACATTTCATGCTATCCTGGAGCTCTATTAACATCTCTTCATTCTTTTTCAGTCTTTTATTTTATTTTATTTTATTTTATTTTATTTTATTTTATTTTATTTTAATTTTGTTGCACTGTCTTGGAATGTATTTCAACATTGTCTTGCAGATCATTGATCCAATCCTCTGCTTCTTACAGCCTACTTTTGATTCCTTATACTGTGTTTTTCAGTTTAGAAATTGTATTCTTCAATTCCTCCTGGTTCTTACTGATAATTTTTATGTCCTTTTTAATGCTGGTATAATTTTTTGTAAGTTCCTTGTTGTGTCCCTGGAGTTATTTATAGTTCTCCTGGAGCTCTTTGTAGTTTTCTTTGAGCTTGTTGAGCTCATTGAGCTTTCTTATAACCATTGCTTTGAATTCTATATCTGATAGATTGCTTATCTCTATTTCACTTGGCAGTTTTTCTGGGGATTCCTCCTTTTCTTTTTGGTGATGGACTGTTTCTTTTTATTCCCATTTTAGGTGTCTTTTCTTGCTTGTTTTTATTTCTTATATTAATTTGCTATGACCCCCTGTCTTTGTTTAGTGACCTTTTGTGGTAGGAGACCTATAAGGTTCAGCGATGCTGACTGCTAGATTTCCTCAACTTGAGCTTGTGCTGAAGCACCCAGTCTCCACTGCTGAGATCCCATTTGGCCTTGCTACCATTACCTTTGCCTAGAGCACTCCTGAGTGCAGGGCACCTTGTGGGGCAAAGCCAGAGCACTATGCAGTCTGTTTCTTTCGGGACTTGTGGGTTGCTGGGCACAACCCCTGCCCCACTGAGCTTCCGTTTGGACCTGCCACCAGCTGCTGCCACCTGGGGTGCTGTGCCTTAATGGGCAGGGCAAAGCACACTGCGGTCAGTTTGGGTAGGCCCTGCATGCCTTGCTGGATGGGCCAATCCACCAGCAGTGGCTGAAGTGGGTTGGAGCAGTGACTGGCTAGAGCAGCTGGGCATTCCCACAGTCTCCTCCAAAGTTACTCAGTTTCTCTGGCCTGCCATTGTCACATAGATTCCCTGGCAGGTGCATGATTCTCCAGTTGTTCTGAGCCTGCTCTATCTATTCACACTATTTGCTGCTTTAACATCTGTTCAGCCAGCCAATCTGAAGCTGTCTTTATGTAGAGACATCATACATTATGGGCAAAGCCAGGTGATTCTGTTTAGAAGTTGCTGGCCTATGGCCAGCACTGGGCACCCAGGTCTCTGTAATCTCTGGATCAGTTTAACCAGAATCTGAACACTTCCCACATCAAGTCCCTGAGTCTTTCACCTATCCCAAGTTTCCTATCTTCTCCTCTAGCTTCAGAAAGAAGGGCAAAAAGTCAGTGCTGCCCCCTTCCCTGCCCGCTATCTTCTCACATTACCCTCCACCCCCATTCCACCCTGTGGCCTTTCTATTTGGTTCCATTGGTTTTTGTGTCTGTTTTTATGCCAGTACTATGCTACTTTGATTATTATATTCTTGTGGTATAGTTGGGTATCTGATAGCATGAATCCTCCAACTTTCTTCTTCTTTCTCAACATTGCTGTAACTATTCAGGGTCTAGTGGTTCCATATACATTTTTTAACTATTTATTTTAGCTCTGTAAAATATGCCATTGGCATTTTGAAAGGAATTGCATTGAATCTATAGATCATTTTGTATAGTATGGACATTTAAACAAAGTTAATTTGTCCTATCCATAAGCATGTGTTTTCTTCCATTTCTTTCTTCAGTGTTTCACAATTTTTTGAGTACAGGTGTTTTACCTCCTTGGTTAGACTTTTTGCTAGGTATTTCATTTTTTAATGCAATTGTAAATTGTGTGGTTTATTCTTAAATTGCCTTACTGATAGTTCAGTATTTGTCTATAAAAACGTAAATGATTTCTAAATATTTATTTTGTGCCCTAATGTTTTACTGAATTTATTTATTAGTTATAATAGTTTTTAGTGGAATTTTAGCATTATATATCTATAATATCATATTACCTGAAAATAATAATAGTTCTACTTCTGTTCAATTTATATACATTTTTTTTTCTTGACTGAATATTGTCAAGAGGACTTACAGTGCTGTATTGAATAAGAGTGGTGAAACTGGACATCTCTGTCTTTTTGCTGATTTAAGGGAAATGCTTTTAGTTTTTCTCTATTTAGTATAATGTTAGATATGGTTTTGTCAACTATGACTTTTATTATGTTGCAGTCTATTTCCACTCTTCACACTTTGATGAGAGTTATTATCATAAGTGAGTATTGGATTTGGTCAATTTTTTTTTTCCTGTGTCTACTGATATGATCATATGACCTTTATTCTTCACTTTGTTTATTTGGTGTATCATATTAATTGATTTGATGATATTGAACCAACCTTGTGTCCTAGGAATAAACTCCACTTGATCATTATTTATAACTTTTTAAAATATATTGCTGAATTCTATTTGCTTTAATTTTGTTAAGGATTGTTGCATATATTCTCATTAGGGCTGTTGGTATACAGTTTTCTTTCTTTCCTTCTTTCTTTCTTTCTTTTTTTTTTTGTATTGTCTTTGATTTTGGGAAAAAATGTAATATGCCCTCATAAATGAGCTTGTTTTTATTGCCTCTTTTGAATTCTGTGGAATAATTTGAGAAGGATAGGTGTTAATCCTCCTATGAATATTTGGTAAAATTCACCTATGAAGCCATCAAGTCCTGGAATGTTATTTGTTGGTACTTGTTAAAAAAATTTTTTTATTGTTGTTGTATTATACCCATTCCCTTTTTACTCCCCTCTGTACCCATCCCCAACCACCCACTCCAGTCCAAAGTCAATCCCACTCATTGTCCATGTCCATGGTTCTTTCACACTAGTTCCTTGACTAAACTACTCCCCTTCTTTGCCTCCACTTCCTCCCACCCCCTGGCCCACTGAGGTCTATTGATTGTGTTCATGTATCTGGCTCTGTTTTGCTTGTTTGTTTGTTTTGTTCATTGTTGTTCTGTAATGGGTGAGATCATATGGTATTTGTCTTTCACTGACTGGCTTATTTCACTAAGCATAATACTTTCCAGTTCTATCCATGTTGTTGCCAAGGGTAGGAGGTCCTTCATTATTTCTGCTGTATAGTATTCCACTGTGTAAATGTACCAAAGTTTTTTGATCCATTCATCCTCTGATGGGCACTTAGGCTGTTTCCAACACTTGGCTATTGTAAATAGTGCTGCAATGAACATAGGGGTAGGAAGGTTCTTCTGAATTGGTGTATCAAGGTTCTTTGGGTATAGTAATAAGATCACTTTAAAGCATTCATAAGTTAAAGTTGGTTCTTATCCATTCAGCTGCCCTTTGCCTTTTGATTGGTGCATTTAATCCATTTACCTTTGTACCTGTATCCTCTCTGTCTCTCTCCCTTTCTTCATCTTCTTAAAGCAAACCCTTTAGCATTTCTTGCAATGCTGGTATGGTGGATATGTATTCTTTTAGACTTCTTTGTCTGGGAAACTCCTTATTTTACCTTCCATTTTGAATGAGAGCCTTGCTGGGTAGAGTATTCTTGGTTGCAGGCCTTTATTTTTCATTGCTTGAAATACTTTTTGCCATTCCCTTCTGACTTGTGTTTCTGTTGAGAAATCAGCTGATAACCTTATGGGAGCCCCTTTGTATTTTATTAGCTGTTTCTCTATTGCTGATTTTAGGATTCTCTCCTTGCCTTTGAAATTTGCCATTTTAATGCCTTCAAGTTTACCCCTTTCAACAAAAGACCTTTGGGAATGGGACTTCAAAGAGGTTTTCTATCCCTTGCTCCTCCTCTTCTCCTTGTGGTATCCCTATGATACGAATATTATGTTTCATGTTGTCCTGTTGTCCAGCAGTTCTCGTAAACCCTCTTCATTCTTTTTGTCTTTTTTCATTTTGTTGAACTGCCTCAGAATTTTTTTCTACATTGACCTCCAGCTTGATGGTCTGATCCTCTGCTTTCTCTAGCCTGCTTTTGATTCCTTCTACTGTAGTTTTCAATTCAGAAATGATATTCTTCATTTCTCCCTGGCTATTATTGATGGTTTCTATGTCCTTTTTAATGCTGGTGTAGTTCTCATGAAGTTCCTTGTAGCTTTCCTAGAGTTCTTTGTAGCCTCCCTAGAGTTTTTTATAGTTCCCCTGGAGTTTTTTGTAGTTTACTTTGAATTCAATGAACTCATTGAGCTTCTCTATCATCATTATTTTGAATTCCATGTCTGAGAGTGCGCTTGCCTCTGTTTCATTTTGCACTCTTCCTGGGGATTCTTCCTTTCCATTTGCTGAGGGTTTATTTCTTTGTCTTCCCATTTTAGGTGGCTCTTATTTGTTTCTGCTTCTTAGGTTGGTCTACTTTGACTTACTGTCTTAGTGGTGTGACCTTCTGTGGTATAGAGGTGCACTTTTTTTACTTCCTGGATCTGTGCCTAGTGATGTCAGCTTGTGATCCAGTCTGGGCCTAGTCAGCCAGTTGGAGACCAGCAGAGATTCACTGTTTTTGTCTCCATTAGTTGTTAATCCAATCAACCTGTGATCTGAGGTCAAGTTTAAGCACTGCTGGGTGGGGTGGATTAATTCCTATGGGTGGGGCTGTGGCTTCCCCTCAGGCTCCTGCCCTTTGGAGCAGAGTGGTCTGCTGGCTGTATGGGGGATGGATCAGCCCTGGACTCACGAGCTGCTCCCTCAACTCTCCCCCTAAAGCCACTGACCCAAACCCTTTTTAAGTGTCTCTAGTCCACTGAGCCCTTTCTCTGCTGGAACCCCGGGTATGTGAGTGCCTCTGTATTTTCCTGCATGGTCCCTTTAAGAATTTAGTCTCTTTGTCAAGCAAGAAACCTGGCAGGCTTTTTGCTTTTCACAACTGGGTGCTGTTTTATCCTAAGCTTTGTTGCTGTAGGTTTGGAAGCCCAGTTGCGGGTTTAGATCCTACCCTCCTCAGGTGGAGCCCCCAGCTGCTGAGATGTTTCTCATTCCCTTCAGCTGCTGCCCTTGGTAGCCCCAGCAGCCCTCTCCCATCTCTTCACTTCCTACTGGGCACATTGTGATGAATCAGCTCTTCCGGTCTGTCCCTGGTAATAAGACTTCTCTCCAATTGGTGTTCTGTTGGTTATTCTGGGTGATTTCTGCCTAATTAAGTTGTAATTCCAGTTTGGTGTTCGGAGGAGATTGGTGTAGCTTCACTTACTCCACCATCTTGGTTCTCTTGGTAATCTTTTTTTAATTTAATTTTATTGTTGTTGTATTACATCCATCCTATTTTTACTCCCCTCTGTCCCCTTCCCCACCCACCCACTCCCCACTAAAGTCAATCCCAGTTGTTGCCCATATCCATGGTTCTTCCATGCTAGTTCCTTGAGTAAAATGCTCCCCTTCTTTGCCTCCTCCTCCCACCTCCCACAACCTCCCTCCCCTCTGCCCACCGAAGGTCTTTTCATTGTATTCATACTGTGTATCTGGTTCTGTTTTGCTTGCTTGTTTGTTTTGTTCATTATTGTCCTATATTGGGTGAGATCATATGGTATTTGTCCTTCACTGACTGGCTTATTTCACTAAGCATAATACTCTCCAGTTCCATCCATGTTGTTGCAAAGGTTGAGAGTTCCTTCTTTCTTTCTGCTGTGTAGTATTCCATTGTATAAACATACCAAAGTTTTTTGATCCAATCATTCACTGATGGGTACTTAGGCTGCTTCCAGCACTTGGCTATTATAAACAGCACTGCTATGAATGTAGGGATATGTAGGTTCTTATGAATTGGTGTTTCAGGGTTCTTTGGGTATAGTCCTAGTATTGCTGGATCAAAAGGCAGTTCCATTTTTAGTTTTTGAAGGAAACTCCATATTGTTTTCCATAGTGGCAACACCAGCCTGCATTCCCACCAATAGTGCAAGAGCATTCCCTTTGCCCCACATCCTCGTCAACACTTGTTATTTCCTGATTTCTTGATGATTTGCATTCTGACAGATGGGAGGTGGTGTCTCATTGTGGTTTTATTTTGCATCTCTCTGATGACTAGTGATGTTGATCATTCTTTCATAAGCCTTTGGGTCCTTTTATATCTTCCCCAGAGAGTTACCTATTCAAGTCTTTTACCCGTTTTTGAATTGGGTTATCTGTCTCCCTGGTGTTGAGTCACATTAGTTCTTTATATATTTTGGCTATCAAAACCTTGTCTGAAGTATCATTGGCAAATCTGTTTCTCCAAACAGTTAGTTTCCTTTTAATTTTGCTGGTGTTTTTTTTAGCTGAACAGAACTTTTCAATTTGATATAGTCCCATTTGTTTGTTCTTTAATTTCACTTGTTCTTGGATAAGTATCAGTAAACATATTTCTGCATAGGATATCTAAAATTTTATTCTGTATTTTTCTGCAGGACATTTAAGGTGACACTGCTTATGTTTAAGTCCTTTATCCATCTTGAGTTTATTCTGGTGTATGGTGCAACCTGGTAGTCTACTTTTATTTTTTTGCATGTTGCTGTCCAGTAGTCCCAACACTACTTATTGAAGAGACTATTTTTACTCCATTTTATGCTCCTTCCTCCCTTGTCAAATATTAATTGACCAAATTGACCACAGAGTCCGGGGTTTATTTCTGGGCTCTCTATTCGGTTCCATTGATCTATATGTCTATTCTTATGCCAGTACCAGACAGTTTTGATGACAGTAGCCTTGTAGTATGTTTGATACCCCATATTGTGATTCCTCCTACCTCCTTCTTCTTTCTCAAGATTGCTGTGGCTATTCATGGGCATTTTTGGCTCCATATAAATTTTTGAAGTATTTTTTCTATTTCTGTGAAGTCTGTCACTGGTATTTTAATTGGGATTGCATTGAATCTGTAGATTGTTTTGGGTAGTATGGACATTTTAATGATGTTCATTCTTTCCATCCATGAACATGATATATGCTTCCATTTATTTGTATCTTCCTTAACTTCTTTCTTCATTGTTCTTTAGTTTTCTGAGTACAGATTTTTTACCTCCTTAGTTAAGTTTATTCCTAGGTACTTTATTTTTCTTGGTGCTATTTTAAATGGGATTTGTTTTCTCGCTTTTATTTCTGATGTTTTACTATTGGTATACAAAAATGCTTTTGATTTCTGGATATTGACTTTATACCCAGCTATTTTGCTAAATTTACTTGTTAGGTCAAGTAAGTTTTTGGTGGAGCCTATGGGGTTTTGTATACACACTTCATATCATCTGCAAATAATGAGTTTGACTTCCTCCTTTCCAATTTGAATACCTTTGATTCCTTTTTGATTCTCTGATAGCTATGGCTAGAACTTCCAAGATGATATTGAACTGAAGTGGAGAAAGTGGACAGCCTTGTCTCATTCCTGATCTTAAGGGGAAAGCTTTTAGTTTTTGCCTGTTAAGTATGATGTTGGCTTCAGAGTTCTCATATATGGGCTTTATGATGTTGAGGTATGCTCCCTCTATTCCCATTTTACTGAAGGTTTTTATCATAAATGGTTGCTGTACTTTATCAAATGCTTTTTCAGCATCTATTGATATGATCATATGGTTTTTGTCTTTCAATTTGTTGATGTGGTGTATTACATTTATTGATTTACAAATGTGGTACCATCCTTGCATCCCTGGGATGAAATACACTTCATCACGGTGTATGATTTTTGTAATGTACTGCTGAACCTGATTGGCCAATATTTTGTTGAGAATCTTAGCATCTTTGTTCCTCAGAGATATTGGACTACAGTTTCTTTCTTAGTTGTGTCTTTACCTGGTTTTTGGGATTAGAATAATATTGGCCTCATAGAGTTTGGGAGTCTTCCCTCTTCTTGTATTTTTTGGTATAGGTTGAGAAGGATAAGAGTTAGTTCTTCTTTAAATGTTTGGTAAAATTCACCTGTGTAGCCACCTAGTCTGGGGCTCTTGTGCTTTGGGAGATTTTGTATTACTTCTTCAATTTCACTAGTTGTTATTGGCCTATTCAGGATTTCTGTTTCTTCAGGATTCAGTTTTGGTAGATTATAATTTTTCAGACATTTGCCTATTTCACCCTATTTGTCATATTTCTTGTCATATAGTTGTTTGTAATAATATCTTACAATCTTTTGTATTTCTGAAGTATCAATTGTGATTTTTCCTCCGTCATTTCTGAATCTGTTTATTTGAGTCCTCTCTCTCTTTTTCTTGATGAGTCTGGATAAAGGCTTGTCAAATTTCTTTATTTTTTCAAAGAACCAGCCCCTGGACTTGTTTATTCTTCTAATCGTAGTTTGAGTCTCTAAGTTATTTAATTCTTCTCTGATCTTGATGATTTCCTTCCTTCTTCTTGCTCTGGGCTTTGTTTGTTGTTGCTCTTCTAGTTCTTGCAGCTTTATGATAAGATTGTTTTTATAAACTTCTTGTGACCTTTTTAGGTAGGCCTGTATTGCTATAAATTTACATGTAAGCACTGCCTTTACTGTGTCCCATAGGTTTTGGACTGTTGCATGGTCATTGTTATTTGTTTCCAGGAACTTTTTGATTTCATCTTTGACCTCATTGTTAACCCATTCATTACGTAAAAGAATGTTATTTAATCTCCATGAGTTAGAGTGTTTTTGGTTTATTCCTTTGAGGTTAATTTCTAGTTTCAAGACATTGTGATCTGAGAAAATGTTTGGTGTGATTTCAATTTTCCTGTATTTGTGGCTTGTCTTGTGACCTACCATGTGGTCTATCTTAGAGAATGTTTCATGTGCATTTGAAAAGAATGTGTATTTTTCTTCTTTGGAGTAAAAGACTCTGTATATATCAGTTAGGTCCATTTCTTCTAGAGTGTTGTTGAATGTCACAACATCTTTGGTCAAGTTTTATTTGGAAAATCTGTCCTTTGTTGATAATGAGGTATTAAAATCCCTTATTATGAGTGTGTTGCTGTCTATATTATTCTTGAAGTCCTCCAAGATTTTCCTTATGTATTTCGGAGCTCCTATGTTGGGTATGTGTATGTTTACCAGAGTTATTTCCTCTTGATGTATTGTTCCCTTAAGTATTATAAAATGTCCTTCTTTATCTCTTTTTATGGCCTTCATCATAAAATCTATTTTGTCTGAAATAAGTATTGCTACTCTGGCTTTGTGTGTGTGTGTCCATTTGCTTGATATATATTTTTCCATCCCTTCACTCTCAATCTGTGTTGATCTTTTGTTGTTCTGAGGTGGGTCTCTTGAAGACAGCATATATGTGGGTTATGTTTTCTTATCCATTCAGCTACCCTGTCTTTTGATTGGTGCATTCAATCTGTTTACATTTAAGGTTATTATTGATTGATACTTATTTATTACCATTTTCCCACTTTGTACCTGTGTTCCTATTTGACTCTCTCTGTTCTTCATTTTTTTTTTTTTTAAAGCCAGTCCTTTGGCATTTCTTACAATGCTGGTTTGGTAGAGATGCATTTTTTTTTGTCTTCTTTTATCTGGGAGACTTCTTATTTCTCCTTCAATTTTGAATGAGAGCCTTGCTGGGTCGAGTATTCTTGGTTGCAGGTCTTTGTTTCCCATTTCTTGGAATATTTTTTGCCATGTCCTTATGGCTTGTATTGTTTCTGTTGAATAATTATTTGATTGCCTAATTGGAGCCCCCTTATATATTATTTGCTATTTCTATCTGGATGCTTTTAAAATTCTTTCTTTGTCTTTGAAATTTACCATTTTAATTATAATGTGCCTTGGAGTTGGTCTGTTTGGGTTGATTTTCATTGGGACCCTCTGTGCTTCCTAAACTTGAGTAATGTTCTCACTCCTCATGTTAGGGAAGTTTTCTATCATGACTCTTTTGAACAGGTTTTCCATTCCTTGTTTCTCTTCTCCTTCTGGTATCCCTATGATACAGATGTTACTCCGTTTCATGTTGTCCTGCAGCTCTCTTAAAACCTCGTCATTCTTGTTCATCTTTTTTCATTTTTCTTGTACTGTCTTGGAATATTTTTTTTATGTTGTCCTTCAACTCAGTGATCTGGTTCTCTGCTTCCTCTAGCCTACTGTTGATTCCTTTTACTGTATTCTTCATTTCAGAAATTGTATTCTTCATTTCCTCCTGGCTTATACTGATAGTTTCTGAGTCCTTTTGATGCTGGTTAGCTCTCAGTAAGTTCCTTGTAACTTCTCTGGAGTTCTTTGTAGTTCCCCAGGAGTTGCTTATAGTTTTCTTTGAGCTGTCTGAGCTCATTGAGCTTCTCTATCATCATTCTTTGGAATTCCAAATCTGATAGGTCATTTGTGTCTGTTTCATTTGGTGGTCTTTCTGTGGATTCTTCCTTTCATTTTGGTGATGGACTGATTCTTTTTTCACCCATTTTGGGTGTCTGTTGTTGCTTGTGTTTTTTTTCTTGGATTAATCTGCTTTGTTTACCTGCCTTTATGGAGCACCCTTCTGTGTTAGGAGATTTGTGGAGTTCAGTGTTGCAATATCCTAGATTTTCTCCACTTGTTGCTCTTGCGGTGGCCTTCATGTCATTAAGTGGGACTATCTGGTTGTATTTTGGATTGGTTGTATATGTTGCTCCTTTCTTTCCAATTGGCTGATTGTGAGACACTCCTTCTATCTTTTCTCATACACTGTTTTGGAGCTGCTCCTAAAACAGAATCACCAGTCCAGGCAAAATAACCGGACCTTCAAAGATATCTTTTTCTTTTAATCCCCTTTTTGACTGCCTAAGAATGTAACTATATACCCATACCCTTCAAGGTAACCTCCACTTTTAATCACACTCTCAGCTGCAACTGAGCCAGTCTTAATAGGGATGTAGATACATTAAGACTATTGTATGAGGTGGGGGAAATGTTAAGTTGACTAAATTATAGATAATTTTAAAGGGTGCTGAGGAGTAGCAAAGATAGAAAGGATATGAAAGAGAGAACCAACTTATCTATTCTATAGGAATGAGGAGAGGGAGAATCAGAAAGCCTCAAGTACGAGTGTACAGTATAAGTACAGTATATATATATATATATATATATATATATATATATACACATGTATATACACACACACACACACACACACACACACACACATATATATATATATAGTTGCCATATCTACCTCTCTATTCACTCTTAATGATCCTTGATTGGTCCAGATGGAGCCAGGACCTGTGGACTTTTAGCAGAAAAAAAGAAAGAAAAAAAGAAAGAAAGGGTTTAGGTGGCTGGGAGGGAATACTTAGATTGAGGACTGGGAATGAGTTGTAGCAGGAGAGTGAGTAGACTTCCAATCAAGAGTAGGAGGGTGGTCTTGGGTATTTAGGTGGATTGAGATAGGGGAGGAGTAAAAATATGAGTTGGGGTACACTATGGTATAAACAGCATTTACTTAAAATGCACTAATTGTGAGGGTTGGAAGTAACTTTTGAAGAGGATGTTAGGGATTAATAGTTCATGTAGCTAGCTCTCTGTGTAACTCAGGTGCTTGAGATTAGCAGCCATCCATTTCCTGAGCCTGACTCTTTTTCTTGGTCATGTCTCTGCAGTCTATAGTCAAGCTGTGTGGTTTTGGAGTGGCAGGGCCTATGGCTATCAGTCAGGGCTGATTTTGAGTGTTAGCCCCCAGGTAGGCTGAGCCTCCAGTAGCCTAACTGGTTTCTGTGCTGCTGGTATTTTGGGGCCCTCCCTTCTATCGCTGGTTCTATGTGAAGACCTGCAGGGTGCTTCTGTAGTGTCTATGGCTGCTTCTCCACCTCCAGCTCCTGGGGGATGTTCCTGCCTGTGATGGGCACCTGGCTCCAGCTCAGGGTCCCCTGCAACCTGGCTGGCTCCTGTGATGGCTGGCCCTGCCCCTGCCCCTGCAGCTCCTGGAGGAGGTAGCCCCTATCTGAAAATAGGGCCTAGCTCCTCTGGGGCTACGTCTGACCCTCCAAGCAGTCCAGCTCTTTGAGTTTTTCACCACTGCCTCTTTGATGCATGCCTAGCTCCCCAGAGTGTCTGCAGCACATCCTTCCAGTTAATGCTATTCCTCCCCCTCCAGTTCTTTGAGAAGGCCTTTGTTGCCTGCAATGGAAGTGCCAGTTGCACCAGCTGTAAGTTCCTCACTTGCAGTTTTGAGATTTTGTAGGATCCTGCCACAGGTGTGAGTGCATGGGCCTGGACCTTCCCCCTCTCTGGGGCTCCGAGCTGCTCTCTCCAAGGTGGTTCAGAGGCAGGGCCTCAGGTTTTTGTGGGAGCCCAGGCATGGTGTGGATGCCTGGAGTTGGGCTTTCCCCACTCACAGTGGCTCCAAGATACCCTTCCCCCAGTGGTGCAGCTGCACCATATTTGGCTCTCTCCGACTGGTGCATTTCCCAGCCACCCACCCCCCACCGCCTCTCCTGCTCCCTGTGGTCCTTTCCTCCTACACCTCTGTCGCAGTGGGGAGCTTCTTCTTTCTCAGTCTCAGGAGTGAGGCTCTCACACAGTTCCTCCCCTGCAGGAGTTCTATTCCTCATTCCCTCTGGCATTTGCACTCACTGCCCACACTTCACTGCTCAGATTTCTAGTCGCCAGGGAGCCTGGATCTGTCTTCAGTTAGAAATGCACCTCTGGGTAGAGCCACCACTGCCCACAGCTGACTTCAGCCCACTGGCCAGTTTAGAACTGCCCCACCTGCTCTCCTGTAGGTAGGTCTCTGCAACTTCTGGGCTGTGCTCCCCTGAGTCCAGATGCTTTCCGCTCCAATTCTTAGGGGCCTGCAGATATCTCTTGCTCCCTAGCCTATCCTCCAGCTGCTCTCACACTTGAGAATGCCATCAGCACTGCTCTCTACTCTGTCGCCATCTTTTTAGAACTCACTGTTGTCGGGTGTTTTCTTTTCAAATAAATTTTCAGTTTCTTGCTCTTCCTCTTCTCCTCTTGGCATTCCTATGATTTGCATGTTGGCACTTTTGGAAATGTCCCAGAGTCTTCTTATACTGTCTTTGTTTTATTGAAATCTTGTTTCCTCTTTCTGTTCTAGGCGAATGCTTGTTTCTTCCTTTTGTTTCAAATCATTGATTTAATTCTAACTTCCTTCCCTTCATGTTGGTTTTCTGTAGATTTTTATTTCACTTAGTGTAATCTTCATTTCTTCCTTTATATTGTTGCCATACTCAATAAGTTCTTTGAGTATCCTGATCACCAGTGTTTTGAATTCTGTATCTGATCAGTTGGCTATCTCCATTTTATTTAGTTATTTTTCTGGGGTTGTATTTTGTTCTTTCATTTGAGTCATATTTCTTTGTCTCTTCACTTTGGCAGCCTCCCTGTGTTTGTTTCTTTGTATTAGGTAGAGCTGATTTGACTCCCTATAAAAGGCACCTGTAAATTGTGTGGGGTCACCGGTGTATGACAATTTACTTCATTTCTTTGTGGCTCTGTGTGTGGGGAGGGTTTGAAGAGGGTACTGTGCTGCTTCCTGGCTTCTGGAGATGTTTCTGGAACTCTCCAGTTTCAGTGACTTTACTCACTCCCCATTTGTGACTGGCACCTTTTCAGCTATTGCCCTGATGTTGAATCCCAGATTGAGTGGGTTTGTGTACACTTTAAAACCATGTGGGCCTTTTAAGTGTAGTTTCCTGAAAATCCAGAATTATTTTCCACTGCCCCAACCCCCACTGGTTTTACAGTCAGAAATTATGGGATTTATTTTCCCAGTGTGGCAATCCTGGGTTTTGAGGTCTGGCCAGGGGCTGGGATTATTAATTCTCAAGGTGTGCCTCCTGATTTTTATCTACCCCATGTGAATGTGGGACCACTTATGCACTTTTCACCACCTCTTTTCCACACCACACTGAGTCTCCTTGCCTCTCTACTCTGTTTTCATTTCTATACCCCTCATACCCATCTGGATGAATGTGGCTTTTTTAAATCCTTGGTTGTTGGACTTCTATAGTTTTTTATTTTCTGACAGTTCTGAGTGTTGTTTTGAGATTTAGTTGTAATTTTGTTTGTGGTTGTGTGAGGAGGCAAAGTGTTTTGATGCCTCCATCTTGACTTGAAGTTGTTGGTAATTTTTTATTACTGCTTTGATTTCATTGGTTGTTAATTGTTTAGATTCTGTTTCTCCTTGATTCAGTTTTGGAAGATTGTATGTATTAGATTCAGCAGGGTGAGAAGGGGAATGATAGGAGAATCAGCAATGAATTTAGAAGAAGTATTTGGCCAGTGACAACCAGGTGGGCTTAAACCAGAAAAGTTTCAGCCCTGAACTGCAACAAGGCAGGGGTGATAAGGGGAGAAGAAGTTGAATGAACTTTCTTCAGATGGCTCTGGGGGATTTGGCTTTGTGAGTAGAGAGATCAATAAAACAGAAAAGTTACTAAATTCTCGCCAGCAAACTAAGATATATTTGAAAGGCATAGGAAGTCACTGGCATCAGCAGCTAATGTGAAGCCAATAGATTTATTGGCTATAATTTGACCTGAATCCCTGAAACCCAGGTCTTATGTCTAAGAGTATATTCCTTTATTTATTAATATAGGCCTGTATTGCTATAAATTTGCCTGTTGGGAATGCTTTAGTTGTGTTCCATAGATCTTAGGTTGCTGTGTTTTCATGTTTATTTGTGCCAAGTTATCTTGATTTCTTCTTTCATCTCATTGTTGAGCCACTTATTATTTTTAGCATGTTATGTACCCTCCATGGGCTTGTGTTTATATAATTTTTGTTCATTTAATTGATTTCTAGTTTAATACCATTGTGATCATAGAAGTTGCTTGATAGGAGTTCAGTCTTCTTAAATTTATTGAGTCTTATTTTGTATCCTAAAAAGTATTTCATGTTTACTTGAAAGGAATGAATATCCTGCTGCTTTGGGTTGAAATGCTCTATAAATATCTGATTTGTGACATCAAACCTCATTTGATGTCAATGAGGTTTTGAAGTCCCTTACTATGACTGAATTACTATCAAGCTCTTCCTTTCTGTTTATCAATATTTGATTTATATATTTAGGTGCTCCTTTGTTGATGTATAAATGTTTAAAATGGTTATATCCTCTTGTGGAATTGATCCTTTTATCATTATGTAATGACATTTTTTGTCTTTTATTATAGCCTTTGTTTTAGAGTATATTTGGTCTGATATAAGTATTGCTACTCCAGGGTATTTTTTTTTCCATTTTTATTTGTATGAAATATTGTTTTCCATCCTTTACTTTTAATTTGTGTGTTCTTTAATCTGAAGTGGGTCTCTTGTAGACAGCATATGTATGGGACTT
This sequence comes from Noctilio leporinus, assembly GCA_004026585.1. Taxonomy (NCBI): domain Eukaryota; kingdom Metazoa; phylum Chordata; class Mammalia; order Chiroptera; family Noctilionidae; genus Noctilio; species Noctilio leporinus. The sequence goes on from PVIW01011158.1 coordinate 23,670, forward strand.
GTTTTCTTATCCATTTACCCACCATATGTGTTTTTGATATGAGCAATTAAGCTGTTTACATTTAAAGTGATTATTGATAGGTACATAGTTATTGCCATTTTATTATTTATATTTCTTTATTTCACTTTTTGGATGTATCATTGGAAAATATCTTGTGTTTTTATTTTATTGATGGTTTCCTTTGCTATGCAAAAAATTTTAAGTTTGATGTAGTTCCATTTGTTTATTTTTTTGTTTATTCCCCTTGCTTGAGGAGATATATCACAAAATCATATTGCTACAAGAAATGTTATTTTACTGCCTATGCTTTCTTTTAGGAATTTTATGGTTTTGATGGTTTATTTTGAGTTTATTCTTGTGTATGGTGTAAGAAGGTTGTTATTTCATTTTTGCACATATCTGTCTAATGTTTCCAATACCAGTTATTGAATAGACTGTCTCATCATGTATTCTTGCCTCCTTTGTCAAATGTTGACCATAAAGGCATGGGTTTATTTCTAGACTCTCTAGCCTATTCCATTGATCTATGTCTTTTTTTTTTTTTTTTTTATAGTAGTGCAATGCTGTTTTGATTACTATGTCCTCATAGTATAATTTGATATCAGATAGTGATTCTTCCAACTTTGTTCTTTCTCAAGATTGCTGTGGCTATTCAGCATTTTTAGTGGTTTCATATATAGTTTTGGAATGTCTGTTTTAGTTCTGTGGAATACGCTATTAGTATATTGATAAGAATTGCATTGAATCTATAGATTTCTTCATGTACTATGGACATTTTAATGATGTGAATTCTTTCTATCCATGAACTCAGTATATGAGGTCAGTCCCAAAAGTATTAAGCCAATATCAATATAATTAAAACAGTTTGTCTGGCCAATACTTTTGGGACAGACCTCATATACTTCTACTTATTTTAATCTTCAATTTATTTTTTCAAAGCGTTACAGTATTCTGAATACTGATCTTTTATATCCATGATTACATTTATTCTTAGGTATTTTTAATGCAATTGTAAGTGGGATCCTTTTCTTAGTTTCCCTTATAGGCATATAAAAATGCAATGGAGGGTAGAGAGGAAAGATGGCAGCAGAGTAGCTAGCCACCCTGTCTATACTTGCTCCCATTGTGGACCCAACTTGGCATAAGAACATAGAGTGGAGAGTTAGTGAGAGTGGCTGTGATTGTGAACAGGAAGAAGAGGACAGGGACTATGTGGGAGTGGGCAAAAACTGGTGATCTGTACTTTCTAAGTGGAACCACCAGAGCTGCCTACCACAGTGCTTCTGGCTGCACTGTGTATGACCAACAGCAGATTGGCTCAGTAACCAAGAGCTATCAGGGAGAAAAAGAAAGGCCAAGGAGGTGCCAGTCCAAAACACTGCCATCCAGGTGCAGGCTGATGATCTATGTAGGAAGCAAAGTCAGCTCTCTGCCACTGCCCACTGTTACTGTATCATCGCAGGGGGCCCAACCCAGCACCATCCATGAAGCATCCAGTGAGAAACTTCATATGAAACTGTCAGAGGCATGGGAAGACAGAGACCAGCTCTAACTGTGAGAGACTGAGTGATTTTGGAGAGGGGGAGTACACTAAGAAATTGACCCCCAGCAACTGGTGCTGCAGTATGGGTGCCACACAGAGACTCTTTTGGAAGGAGAGCTGAGGTAAAACCCAAGACTCAACATGGACCCTTGGCTTGCATGCCTGCATGTGGGCACAGTGGCTCTGCTAAACAAAAATACAGAGGACTAGAGTGTACCACAGGACCAGAGGGAGGAATCTGACCCAGTGTGGCTCAGAGCGGAGAGCTGTTATGAGGAGAGTTCAGAAGAACTGCCAATGAGAGAACAGCAGCCTCAGTATCCAGCCAGGTATCATCATCAATGGCAGTCAGAAAGTAAGTTATGAACTCCATAAAATTTTGAAAAGGTGCAGATCCAGAAAAGAACAAAGTGGTAAAAACCAAATACTATTGAGATAAATTCCACCATGATCGTCTTCATGAGTTATTTTGTCTCCTGTGTTGCTGCTTAACATTGATTTCTTGTCCTCCCAGTATGTGCACTTTAAGTCACTAGTTTTTATCTTAATGGTTTATTTCAAATCTCATTATTTTGCTCCTCTTTTCTTACTCCATTTTACAATCAGACTTCCTCTTCTATATTTGTTTTAAATGCTATCTTCACTCTTGTTACAACTTGTTTCCACTCCACACTCTTAACTATTATCCCCCTTAAGTCTCTCAAAACTACTTTTCTTGTCACTAGTCATTTTTTTCTTATTCATAAATACATTTATTCTCTCAACACCTTGATCAGTCTTTGCTCAATGTTTGTGGATATGGTGGTATTTATGGCATTTTATAATTTATTAATAGATCTTCACAATTTCGATATTTTAAATTATATTGTCTCCCTGCCCTACTCTATTTGTGCCTTCCTCCAGGCCTTCCTTTATTTCATTTTAAATTAGAAATTTCCCCTGTCTTAGACTGGTTTTAATTCCTCACTCTTAGTATTCCTTCTCCATCATCTCAACATCACTTCCCTTCACTGTAGACATCTTTTAAGTTTTTCTTTCTTTCTTTTTCCCTTCTTATTCCCATCTCAACTATATTAATCTTAGCTTATTGGTTGTCAAGAGTGATGGGGTGAAACTGTTTCTCTAATTTGGTTTCTATCTCTTCCTCCTCTTCTCATTTCCTTCCCCATCTTCTCCTCCTTCACTTCCTCTTTCTTTTCCTCCCCCTTCTCCTCCTTCTCCTTTTCTTCCTCCTCCCCCTTTTTCTTCTTCTTCATATTTTGTTTCTCTTCCTTCTCTCTCTCTCTCTCTCTCTCCCTATATATATATATAAAATGTGTGTGTATACATATATATATACATATATAAACACACACACACACATTTCTGATTAACCTAACACTATACAATTTCCCTCTCAATTTATTCTGCCTCCTTTCCTCCCTATTTTATATATGATATAAATTTTACTTTCTCTCATTGCTTTTCATTACTTACTACAATTATTGCTCCTCCCTCTCTCCTAGCAAAAAAATTTCTTTCAGTTAGTCAACTCTTATCTGTCTTTTCTTTTTCATAATAATTTTAATCTCTTTACATCTATATGAATAGTGGTTCATTTGCTGCTGCTAATGTGACTGTAGGTTGGGGTTATTTTTGTGGGTGTGGATTTCTTGCCTGGGTTATGTGGTTTTATTCTGGCAGTATTTTTGCAACAGTACACAAGATGTGGTGGGAAGAATACCTCTCAGCCAGCTAACCAGAGAAAACGGTCCACCAAAGAGTATCAGAATAACAACCAAAACCCAAATACAATGAGACAGCTCAAATAAATGGCATAAAGAGCATTTTAAGAGCATCAGTTGAATGATCAAGGATACTGCACCACTGAATCCCACAGGTCTTATACCACAGAAGGTCACAGCATGAAGACAGGAAGTTGAAGCAGACCAATCTAAGAAGCAGAAACTAACAAGAAGAGTCATTTAAAATGGGGGAGATAAAGAACAGCCCCTGCCCCATAGAAGGAAAGGAGGAATTTCCAGAAAGAGCGCTAAATGAAATGAAATAGAGGCAAGCAAACTATCAGACTTGGAGTTTAAAATAATGGTTATACAGCAGCTCAATGTGCTCAGTGAGCTCAAAGAAAATGATAAAGAATTCCAGGAGAACTACAAAGAACTTGAGGGAAGCTAAAAGTAACTTACTGTGAACTACACCAGCATTAAAGAGTACATAGAAACTATCTTAAGAGCCAGGAGGAAATGAAGAATACAATTTCTGAATTGAAGAACACAGCAAAAGTAATCAATAAAGGCTAGACAATCAGATCAGCAAGCTGGAAGACAATGTAGAAAAAAATTCCCAGACAGTACAACAACAACAACAAAAAAGACTGAAGAATGACCTTCAGGACAACAAAATGTAATAGTATTAGTATCATAGGGATACCAGAAAGAGAAGAACAAGGGATAGAAAATCTGTTTGAAAAATAATGACAGAAACCTTCCCTAACTTGATGAGAGAAAAAGTCATGCAAGTCCAGGAAGCATAGAAGGTCACAGTGAAGATGCACCAAAAGATACCCACTACAAGACACATCATAATTAAAATGACAAAATTCATAGACAAAGAGAGAATCCTAAAGGCAGCAAGGCAGAAAAAGCTAATAACATACAAGGGTGCTCTCATAAAGCTATCGGCAGATTTCTCAACAAGCTAGAAGAAATACTACAAGCTAGAAGAAAATGGCAAAAAATATTCCAAGCAATGAGAAGCAAAGGCCTACACCAAAGACTAATCTACCCAGCAAGGCTCTCATTCAAAACAAAATGTGAAATAAGGAGTTTCCAAGACAAAAGAAAGCTAAAAAAAATACATCTTCACCAAACCAGTATTGCAAGAGATGTTAAGGGGACTGTTATAAGAAGAGGGAGGGAGGGAGGGAGGGAGGGAGGGAGGGAGGGAGAGAGAGAGAGAGAGAGAGAGAGACGAAGGGAAAAAATCACAAGAAATAAGTACCTATCAATAATAACCTTAATTGTATATAGATTAAATGCTCCAATCTAAGGACCTAGGGTAGCTGAATGGGTAAAAAAAAAAATAAAAATAAAAAAACAGGACCCAAATAAATGCTGTCTATAAGAGACCCATCTCAGAACAAGAGATCTACACAGACTAAAAGTGAAGGGATGGAAAAAATATTTCAAGCAAATGAACTCAAGGAAAAGATTGGGGTAACAATACTTATATTAGACAAAATAGACTTCACAACAAAGACCATAAAAAGAGACAAACAAGGACATTTCATAATACTTACGGGAATAATCTATCAAGAAGATATAACCCTTATAAACATGCATATATGCACCCAAGATAGGAGTACTCAAATATATAAGAAAAATCTTGGAGGACATAAGCAAGATATAGACAACACACTCATAATAGGACATTTTAACACTCCATTGTCAACAATGGACAGATCTTTTCAGCAAAAATATACCAAGAATGTTATGTCGTTGAACAACACTCTAGATCAAATGAATTTAACTTATATATATGAAAACTTTTTACCATAAGTAAACAAAATACACTTTCTTTTCAAATGCACATGGTAAATTCTCAAAGATAGACCACATGATGGTAGGACACAAAACAAACCTCCATAAATGCAAGAAATGGAAATTATAGCAGGCATCTTTTTGGAGCACAATGGCTTAAAACTAGAAACCAACCTCAAGGGAAAAACCAAAAACATTCTAACTCATGGAAACTGAACAACATGCTATTAAATAATGATTGGATTAGTAATAAGATCAAGGAAGAAATCAGAAAGATTCTGGAAGCAAATGAAAATGAACATACAACAGACCAAAACCTATACGACCCAGTGAAGGCAATCCTCAGAGGGAAGTTCATAACAATACAGGCCTGCCTATAAAGGTTACAAGAATGTCACATAAACAATGTAACCATAAAACTACAAGAAATAGAGGAAAATAACAAAGCCCAGAGCAAGTAGAAGGGAAGAAATAATCAACATCAGAGCAGAATTAAATGACATGGAGACAAAAAGAATAAAGGATCAATAAATCCAGGAGCTGGTTCTTTGAGAAGATGAACAAAAATAACAAGCCCTTAACCAGACTCATAAAGAAAAGAAGAGAGAGGATCCAAATAAACAACAGAAACAACAGAGGAGAAATCACAACTTATACCACAGAAATACAAAGGATTTTAAGAAATTATTATGAAGAGCTGCATGTGGGAAAAAGTGAAATATTTGTAGTGCAACTGAAATAAATTAATAAAAAGTAAAAATAATTTTAAAAAATTTCTAATGGGTGAATGAGGTATGTGGAATGAGATGTAAGGTTAAGTGGAGAAGCAAAGATCACTCCTAATAATGGGATAGTAAGTTTTACTCATAATATCTAATTTTTGTTTGGACATTGCCTTTTAACTCTACTTGATGTTGGGTTCTTAATAAGAATTTTCCCTTTAATGTTTTATCAGTCACATTTTTGGAGCACTTCATACTATAAAGCACACCTGGCTGTTCAGCACCATCTTTGCCTCTCTCTGTTTATGCTCTTTTCCCCTAATATCATGACATAGACCGTGTATCTGGACCTGGAAACATAATATACAGGTAACCCCTATATAACAAGGCACTTCTATAACACAGTTTCATTCTATCATGGTTTGAGAATTGGGGAAATCCCTCATAGAAGGTAGCATCCTAGAACACAATTTCACTCTAACACAGTTTGAGAACTGAAGAAATCCTCAAAGCAACATGGAGCATAGTATGAGTTTTTTTTTTTTTTTTTTCTTTTAATTTTATTGTTGCTGTATTACATCCATCCCCTTTTTGCTCCCCTCTGTCCCCCTCCCCACCCACCCCTTCCCCCTATTAGACAAGAACCTAGTATAAAGGAACCATGGACATGGACAACAGGTGGCATAGTATGAGTTTTAACAGCAAAAATATCTCACTAGAAGTTAGGGAAGTCCCCAAACAATACGAAACATACTAAGAGCATTTTCTAAAATCAACTTCTAGTGTTTATAGAGTGACTACCTGTGCTATTTCTTTTATATATTTTTTCAAATTTTATTGTTGTATTACATTCATCTAATTTTTACACCATGCTCTCTCCTGCTCAACCCTTCTCATCCTCCCTCCAACATTCAATCACACATGTTGTCTATATCCATGGGACATCCATGCTAGTTCCTTGAATAAACTGTTCCCCTTCTTTGCCTCTTTCTCCCCTTCCCCCTCCCCTCTGCACACTGAAAGTCTGTTCCTTATTTCCTTGCCACTAATTCAGTTTTGCTTGTTCATTTGTTTTTTTCATTAGTCTCCTGTATTGGGTGAGATCATATGGTATTTGTCTTTCACTGACTGGCTTAACATCACTAAGCATAATACTCTTCAGTTCCATCCATATTGTCACAAAAGGTAGAAGTTTCTTCTTTCTTTCTGCTGTGTAGTATTCCATTGTGTGAATGTACCAAAGTTTTTTGATCCATTCATCCATTGATGGACACTTGGCTATTGTAAATAGCACTGCTATAGACGTAGGGGTGCATGGGTTCTTCTCAATTGGTATTTTAGGGTTCTTCAGGTATAATCCTAGCCATGAAATCATTGGGTGAAAAGGCAGTGCCATTTTTAGTTTTTTTTTTTTAGGACATTCCATATTGTTTTCAACAGTGGCTGCACCAGTCTGCATTTCCACCAACAATGCACCAGGGTTCCCTTTTCTTCTCCACATCCTCACCTGTACTTGTTGTTTGTTGATTTGTTAATGATTGCCATTCTGCCAGGTATGAGGTGGTATCTCATTGTGGTTTTAATTTGCATTACTCTGATGGCTAGTGAAGTTGAGCATTCTTTCATATGCCTATGGGCCCTTTGTATGTTCTTCTCAGAGAAGTTTTTGTTTGGGTCCTTTGCCCATTTTTTAACTGATCTCTCTGTCTCCCTGGTGTTGAGTTGTATTGGTTCTTTATATATTTTAGAGATCAAACCCTTGTCTGAGGTTTCGTTAGCAAATATGTTTTCCCATACAGTTGGTTCCCTTTTCATTTTGCTCATGTTTTCTTCAGCTGAGCAGAGCCTTTCTGTTTGATGTAGTCCTATTCTTTTTATTTGTTCCTTTATTTCCTTTGCCCTTGGAGAAGTACCAGTGAAAATATTTGCTGTGTGGGATATCTCAAATTTTACTGCCTATGTTTTCCTCCTGGACTTTATGGTGGTTCTGCTTATGTTTAAGTCTTTATCCATCTTGAGTTTATTCTGGTGGATGGTGTTAAGTTGGTGTTCTAGTTTTATATTTTTGCAAGTCCCTGTCCAGTTCTCCCAACACCACTCTTTGAAGAGGCTATTTGCACTCCATTTAAGTTCCTTGCAAGTTTGTCAAATATTAATTGACCATAGAGTTCTGGATATATTTCTGGGTTCTCTATTCTGTTCCACTGATCTACATGTCTTTTTTTTTTTTTTTTTTTTTCCTGAGATAGAGAAGGAGAGAAGGAGAGAGGGAGAGAGGGCTAGAGGGAGAGAGGATTCTGGGATCTGTCTATTCTTCTACCAGCACCAAACTATTTTAAATACAGTGGCTTTGCAATATAGCATGATATGCAGTACTGTGATTCCTCCTACTTTGTTCTTCTTTCTCAAGAGTTTTATGGCTAAAGGTGATCATTTTTGGCTCCATATACATTCTTTAACTATTTTTCCAGATCTGTAAAATATATCATTGGTATTTTAATAGGGATTGCATTGAAGCTATAAATTGATTTGGGTAGTATGGATGTTTTAATGATATTAACTCTTCCCATCCATGAACACAGTATATGCTTCCATTTATTTTTGTCTTTCATAATTTCTGTTTTCAGTGTTCCGTAGTTTTCTGAGTACAGGTTTTTTATCTCCTTGGTTAAGTTTATTTCTAAGTACTTTATTTTTCTTGTTGCTATAGTAAATGAGATTTGATTTCTAACTTCTATCTCTGATGTTTTATTGTTGGTATACAAAAATGCCTTTGACTTCTGAATATTGAATATTCTGACTTTATATCCATCTATTTTGGCAAATTTGTTTATTAGGTCTAGTAGTTTTCTTGTGGAGTTGGTTAGGTTTTATATGTACACTAACATGCCATCTGCAAATAATGAGTTTTACTTCCTCCTTTCTAATTTGAGTGACTTGATTCCCTTTAGTTGTCTGATTGCTGCAGCTAGAGCTTCCAAAACAATGTTAAATAGAAGGGAAGAGAGTGGACAGCCTTGTCTTATTCCTGATCTTAAGGGGAAAGCTTTAATTTTTGGACATTGAGTATGATGTTGGCTTCAGGTTTCTCATAGATGACCTTTATTATGTTGAGGTATGCTCCCTCTATTCCCATCTTGCTGAGGATTTTTATCATAAATGGTTGCTGTACTTTATCAAATGGTTTTCAGCATTTATTGATATGATCATATGGTTTTTGTCTTTCATTTTGTTTATGTGGTGTATTACATTTATTGATTTGTGAATGTTGTACTATCCTTGCATCCCTGGGATGAAACCCACTTGATGATGGTGTATCATCTTTTTAATGTATTGCTGGATCCAGTAAGCCAATATTTTGTTGAGAATCTTAGCATCTATGTTCATCAGAGTTATTGGCCTATAGTTTTCTTTCTTAGTTGTGTCTTGACCTGGTTTTGGAATTAGAATAATATTGGCCTCATAGAAAGAGTTCAGGAGCCTTCTCTCTTTTTAGATCTTTTGGAACAGATTGAGAAGAATAGGAGTTAGTTCTTCCCTAAATGTTCGGTGAAATTTTACTGTGTAGCCATCTTGTCTAGGGCTCCTGTGGGCCAGGTTTTGTTGTTGTTGTTGTTGTTGTGTTGTTTTAAATTACTTCTTCAATTTTATTTGTTGTTATTAATGTACTCAAGCTTTCTGCTTCTTCTGATTTCAGTTTTGGTAATTATACATTTCTAGAAATTTTTCAGTTTCATCCAGGTGGTCAAATTTCTTGTCATATAGTTTTTTGTAGTAATTTCTTACAATCCTTTGTATTTCTGTGGTATTGGTTGTGATTTCTCCTCTGTCATTTCTGATTTTGTTTATTTGGGTCCTCTTTTTTTTTTTGCTTTAGGATTTTGGTGAAAGGCTTGTCAATTTTGTTTATCTTTTCAAAGAATCAGGTCCTGGCTTTGTTTATCCTTTGAATTGTAATTTTAGTTTCTATGTCATTTAATTCTGTTCTGATCTTGATGATTTCCTTCATTCTTCTTGCTCTGGGCTTTGTTTGTTGTTGTTCCTCTAGTTTTTGTAGCTTTTTGGTTAGGTTGTTTGTATAAGTTTCTTCTAATCTTTTTAGGTAGGCCTGTATTGCTATGAACTTCCCTATGAAGACTGCCTTTGCTATGTCCTGTAGGTTTTAGACTGTTGTACATTAATTTTTGTTTGTTTTCAGAAACTTTTTTGATTTATCTCATTTTTCACCCATTCCTTACTTAATAGTATGTTATTCAGTCTCCATGAATTAGAATAGTTTTGTTTTTATCCTTGATGTTGGTTTCTAGTTTCAATCCATTGTAATCTGAGAAGGTGTTGGTATAATTTCGATTTTCTTATATTTGCGGAGGCTTGTCTTATGTTCTACCATGTGGTCTATCTTTGAGAATTTTCCATGTGCATTTGAATAGAATGTATATTTTGCTTCCTTGAGGTGAAAAGTTCTTTATCAGTTAAGTCTATTTCTTCTCTAGTGTTGCTAAATGCCATGATATCCTTGGTGTTTCTTTGCTTTGAAAATCTGTCCATTGTTGACAATGGGATGTTAAAATTCTCTACTCTGAGTGTGTTGTTGCCTGTATTTTTTGTCTAGTCTTCCAAGATTTTTCTTATATAACAGGGTACTCCTATTTTGGGTGCATATATGTTTACATGGCTTATACCTTCTTGATAGATTGTTCCCTTAAGTATTATGAAATGTTCTTCTTTGTCTTGATTCAGTTGCAATCCAACCAGTCTATGATCAGGCATTAGGCTCAGGTACCACTGGGCAGGACATATGGATTTAGTTGTAATCCAATCAATCATTGATCAGTGGTCACCTAAATCACTGCTAGGCAGGGCTAATTAATTCAGCTGTAATCCATTCCATCTGTGATCAGCTGCCAGGCTCAGGTGCCACTGTGTAGGGCAGATTGATTCCAGTGCATGGTACTATGATGTCCTCTCAGGCAGAAGCCTCTTGGCATAGCATAATCTGCCTCTGGTGTGGGGTATGAGTCTGGAACCATTTCTCTCCTCAAAATCATTGCTCTGTACTCTCTTTCAGTATCTCTATTCCACTCTGCCCTCCCTCTGCTGAAGCCCAGGGTAAGTGTGTGCTGATGTATTTTTGTGTGTGGTCACTTTAGTAATTCTCTGTCTCTAGCACTCTCAGACTGCTTTTCACAGATGGGTGCTTTTTTACTCTCTGCTGTGTTGCTGTAGTCTGGGAAGCCCAGCTGGGAGTTTAGAACCCTCTCTTCTCAGGTGGAGCCCCTGGCTCTGTCCCTTCAGCTGCCACCCATGTGAGCCCAGCCAGCACTCTTGTATCTCTGCAATTCCTCCCAGTCACATTGTGATTAAGGGTCCTCTCCTATTCTGTCCATGGTTATAAGGCTTCTTTCATGTGGTGTTCTATTAGTTATTCCAGATGATTTTTTCCCAATTCTATTGTAATTCTATATTGGTCCTGGGAGGAAGTTGGTGTAGCTCCACTTATTCCTCTGCCACTTGGAATTTACTAAATAAGAACATTTACGAGCAAAAGATATCTCATTTGAAATTAGAGAAATCTCTGGCTAACATAGGACATAATAAAAGCTTTTAAGAGCAAAGTAGTAATGAGTGGGGATGGGGAAGGTGGGGCAGGGGACAGCAGTGGGGGAAAGTGGGATAAATGTAATACAATTAAAAAAGAGCAAAATACATCTCATTTGAAATTTTTCATTAATGGTGCTTAGTAGTAATGACAAAGAAAACATTATTTAATACATATTAATGTTATAATTGGTAAAATTGCTTTAATAAAGATATTTATCTTAATTATAAAAATATAATAGTATGTTTTTAAAATTTTGGAAACTAACCTCCCTTTTTTGTACTATTTCTTTGTTTCATATATCCCAGATTCAAATAACATGACTTTTTTTTAGCACCCCAACAACTTTGTTATATGGGAATTACCTGTAGGTATTTTCTGATTATGCCAATAGTGGTATTTACAATATTTTATGTTGAGTAATAATAATAAATATATAAATTTCCATTAAAAGCTGTAATAGTTATAGTTACTGCCTATAGAATGATACATTCAAGAAAAAGTGGTTCTTTAAACGTTTTAATTTACCTTTTATCCTTTCAGAAAATACATATAAGCACTTACAAGTGCCAAACATTTCCTAATGTGCTGAGGAAACAATGGTGAACAAAACAGATGAATAATGTTTATTCTCATTGTTTATTCTAGTGCACTCTTATAATAGAACAAAGATATTTGTATTTCATGCTTTTTTAGCTTGCTTAAATTGATCTTTTCACTTCTTATTGGCAGCACATTTTGCTGTATCTTTTGGAGGTTTCCTTTATTTTGCCACCTACTTTCCAGCTACCAGAATCTCTTCAAATTATGCACAGATGACACTCACCCAGAAGCTGGCTTCCTGTCTCAGCTCAAATATTGTAATGGCACTGGGAACTAAATTCCTAGTTCGGGCAGAAATGGACAGTGAGTATTATTAACCTTATAAAGTTTGCTGTGTTCTCAGGATATTCAGTGTTAATCTTATTGTTATTGCTCAAATATCCCTCAAAAAACCACATTGCTTCATATCATTTCCTATAGTAAGTACATGAGCTCCCACATCCCCTCTCTAAATTTACTCAAGTTTGTTAGGGTCCCCCTGCACCTTTTGGAGTTGTCACCTGATGTTTAAAGGTAGGGGATGAAGTGACACAGGTCTGTTTTTTGTAACTTTCTTCTTCCTTTATCCATCAGTGAAGCATCTATGTAAACATCCCTGTGGTGAGTTCTATAGCAACCATCTATCTCTACTTTTCAGTGATTAATTAAATTATTTCAAAATTATATATGCCAATAAACATTTAGCATGAGGAAGAGGGTAGGAAAAGGTGTCACTGTCTTAACCCATAGATCTTCTTATTTTTCTTAAAGCTTATTTTCCTGACTTGTTAGTATATTTTGTTTTTGTTTCACTTATTTCTGATTATTTGTCTGTCTTTGGCATAGTAGGAGACATATTACATATTTACTTTCTCAGATATCCTAAATTCTAATAGTATATGAAAGGAGCTGAACACAATAGGAATCTCCAGGGAATGTTAACATTTTTCACTCTTTAATTATGATGCAGATAAATAAGTCTGTCTCAGTGGACACCTAAATTAAATGTCTCCTGTTATCTCTTAGAAATTGGAATTAAATGGAGTAATATCTTCTCACCAATCACGGTGGAGAACTTTGTCTTTGCCTATATACTGGGAATATTTTTATTTGATGCTGTCTTGTATGGCCTTGTGACCTGGTATATAGAAGCAGTCTTTCCAGGAGAGTATGGTGTGCCCAAGCCATGGAACTTTTTCTTGCTGGTGAGTTGTGCTGCTTCTGTTATTAAGTAAGCCATAGTCTAATGGACATATTTTATAATTTATATAAAAGTTATCAGTGGTTCATTTTGCACTGTCTGTAATTGTCAGCTGAAAGAATCATTCTAATTATATTAGACATACGAATTCAATAGCCCTTTTCTAATACACTATAAAGCCTCCACTGTGTATAAATGTATATAATCTGTATATCATGGTCTGGAACCCCAAACTTTACAAACTCTGAGTAATCCATCATTTTTGCAGGCAAGTTTTTTATAGGGGATTTAACCCTCCAGCATAAAGAAATTAATATAGAATGGGGTCTTTAGATGCTAATAAGAAAAGGTTTACTTATGTTCCATATCCAGATGCTCACCACCTTGTATATTACTTTGGTTAGCTCACATTTCTTCCAGTCAGAATCTTACCAAAATGGGCAGCAGCTGCTAGTTGCCCTCCCTTCTCACTCTTTTCCCTTATTATCATTGCCTCATATATTGCTAGGAGAAGATAGGACAAACATGATATAATTCTGCCATGACCTCAATTTGGAGTGTTTTTTCTTTTTTTGTTTGTTTCCCTTGGACAATTATGATTTAAATAGAGCAATCTGTATTTATGCCCTGGTGATTCAAATTATAGCCAATTAGTTGTAAATTTTAATCCCAAGAAATGTTCTGCCCACCTCAGTACAGAGAATAACAAGGTAAACTATTTCCTATCACTTCATTTTTTCTGTGTTTTTGCAGTAATTGCATTTTTATTCTCTTCTTAGCGCTCTCACTGGTTTGGGGAAAAACCTAAGGAAAAAAATGAAATAAGGCAATTTTATGAGACAACTGAAAGCAAGTATTTTGAAGCTGAACCTACTGATTTAGTGGCAGGTATCCAGATCCAACATTTGTGCAAGGTATTGTTTCATAGATTGCTTTTTCTTGATGAAATTGATATTTAGTTTATAGTTATTGTATGTTTGTTACTGGAAGCACCGAGAAAAGGATCACATGCTAATAAAAGGTTATAGCCATTCTGTTTACTTCTTTTAAGAAAGATATGAATGAAATTTATACAGTACACAAAAAATCTTTCTCCTTCCTCCAGAATAGAATCAGGTTTTCTGTAAACAATAATGGTGATCTTCTATGAATACTCTCATTTTTAAAAGTGAAGTCTGGAACAGCAAGTTTTAATTGGCATGCTGCAAGAATTTTTAAAACATACGACAATATCTGATGATTTAATCGGGGACAATGACTTCTTTTCTTTTAGAATGTCAATCTAAAAAATGACAACTGCAAACACAAAAATAGCCATCCAATGTGAATTAATCAAAATTATGCCTATTTTTTTCAGATTCTCAAAAAAAATACTTTTTTTTTTTTTGGTGTGCTTCAGAAATTTAGTAATTAGTTTATGTGTGTCATGAGATTAAAAAGGTTGAAAATGACTAGTCCAGAACACTAATTTCTATTCACAAGTGTTTTGTTTTGCACTTGTCTATTTCCAATCTTTTCTGCAGGGTGTTCACCAATAGGGGACTCTTGGATCTTACAGTCTGTTTGTGGTACCAGTCCACAAATTGGATGGTATGCTTGGTCTTGATGGTAGCAATAGTAACATCAACATCTTTTTTTTTTTTTTAATTTTATTGTTGTTGCATTACATCCATCCCTTTTTGCTCCCCTCTGTCCCCCTCCCCACCCACCCATTCCCCCCAAAGTCAATCCCACCTGTTGTCCATGTCCATGGTTTCTTTATACTAGGTTCTTGTCTAAGCTGCTCTCCTTTCTTGCCTCTGCCTCTCCCCTCCCTCCAATCCCTTTCCCCCTGACCACTGAAGGCCTATTCTTTGTATTCATATATTTGGTTCTGTTTTGCTTGTTAGTTTTGCTCATTATTGTCCCGTAATGGGTGAGATCATATGATATTTGCCCTTTACTGACTGGCTTATTTCACTAAGCATAATACTCTCCAGTTCCATCCATGTTGTTGCAAAGGGTACAAGTTCCTTCTTTCTTTCTGCCATATAGAATTCCATTGTGTAAATATACCAAAGTTTTTTTTGATCCAATCATCCACTGATGGGCACTTAGGCTGTTTCCAGCACTTGGCTATTGTAAATAGTGCCGCTATGAACATAGGTGTGCATAGGTTCTTATGAATTGGTGTTTCAGGATTCTTTGGGTATAGTCCAAGTAGTGGAATTGCTGGATCAAAAGGCAGTTCCATTTTTACTTTTTAAAGGAAACCCCATACTGTTTTCCACAGTGGCTGCACCAGCCTACATTCCCACCAACAGTGTATGAGGGTTCCCTTTGCCCCGCATCCTCGCCAGCACTTGTTGTTTGTTGATTTGCTGATGATTGCCATTCTGACAGGTGTGTGGTGGTATCTTAATGGAGTTTTAATTTGCATCTCTCTGATGACTAGTGATGTTGAGCATTCTTTCATATGCCTCTGGGCCCTTTGTATCTCTTCCTCAG
>PVIW01011159.1:0-39364 GCA_004026585.1 Noctilio leporinus
GAGGAGCAGTTGCTTTAGCATCCTTATTTTCACCAGTTCCCCCTTTTGCGCCTTCTTCCTTTCCTCCCTGATGCCACCGACCATAAAGGGGAGGAAGATAGAACAGGGGATCCCAGGGCCTTTCTTTAGACGTTTTCTAGCTCTTCCTTAAGAGGAAACGTGGGGGCCTGTCCTGGCAGCCAACTGTGGGCATAGTCCCTTTCAGTCTTCGAGGATGATGGCCTATCATTCATGTAGAGGACTAAAGCCGACAAACCCAGTCTTCATCTAACCCAAATCAGGGCCCCCAAAACTGAAGACCCTTGGAGTGGTTCCTTGGGCCAGATGAGGCAACAATACTATTTTCTGTTTTTCCTTTTCCTGTGTCTGGAGGCTCTCTCCCCAGTACTCTTAACATTCTCCCTAATTAACTGTCAGGAGGAATGTCTATGGGGCCTCCCTTGGCTCCACATCTCTGTTTCCCTAGGCCTAGGATTCTTATTTCCCATCCTCAGTTGATTCTGGCATCTGAGTTCCCTGTGTACTCACTCCTCCCAGTGGAGGTTTCTTGCACACCCCAAGATTCGCTGCATCTGTCTACAGCCATTTCCCTCTGGGGAGAAGGGAACCTCAGAAAGGGATTCTGTATTCGCTTCCTGTCTGCAGTAAGTCTCAGTCACACGCACTTGACATCCACGATGTCCAATCACCAAGGCAGTACTTAAGTCCAATTTTCTTACCTTGGCCCCTGCGTGAGGTTGCCTGGTCCCCATGGTTCCTGTTTTTTCTCCCCTGCGGCACTATCTATGTTCCCTGAATAACAATCTTGGGTTGTATTCTGGCTTCCTTGAGGAAATGAGTGCCTCAGCCAAGCAGGTCACCCTAAGGGTGGGTGGGACACGTCTCCCCTTCCTCTAGGGCTCACCCCTATGTGCAGGTAGAAGATCCAGACAAGCTCTCAAATTGTGAGACATGCCCCCACTCTTCCAAAACTCCAGAAACAGAGTTGGAGACAGTACAGCGAGAAGTAGGCTTTAATGACAGCTTTGCAAGATCCAGTGTCCAGTGGGCAGGCACATACAGCCAGAGGTGCTCTAGGTATTTATTCCCTGGCTCACAGGTCCTTTCCCCCCGGTTCCTTATTGGTTCAGTACTATGAGAGGTACAGCCTTTCCTATGGGGTCTAAAAGATCATTGGCTATCCCCACAACTGTTTGTCCTAGAGGCTTTGGTGGGTGGAACCTCACTCTCCCACCCCAGCCACTCCAGGTCTTTGTCCTGCCTACTCAGGGAGCCGCCAACCATATTGCGGTTTGGTAGTTTGTTACACTGCTTGTGCACACTGGCCCTAATAATTTTTCATTAGTCCTATAGGCTGTACTATTCTGAAAATAAACCATTAGTATCCTTGTTCCTTAACCTGGGAACCAGAGTCCTGGCCTTCTTTGGGGCCTCTGTGATCTCTGAATGCAGCGCTGCGAGGGCAACTGGCCCGCTGAGCCAAGCTCGGGGTTCCTTAAATGTTAGAACCTCAGTTTCCCCTCTTTTAAATGGGGACATTAATGAGTGCCTGGTTTAAGGATATCTAAAGCCCTTTACTCATCGTAGTCGCTTCAGAAATAATGGATAATCTTGCAAATAGTCCATTGAAAGAATATTTACTTGCTAAGATACTGCTTACATCAGGATGCATATTTAGGCTATGTAGGGTCAGGAACTCCTATTTCATGGAGCACCTGGGGAGCACCACTTAGTTACAGAGCGTCCATTGACCTTGATAAGCTAATAAACCCGGGCCAGAAATGGGAAATGCGGGTCGGGACCCAGGAGAGGAGACTCTGGTATTCCAAAGTCCCACAAAGGGGTTTCATTAGGCCTTAGAACTGGATTCTCCCACGCAGAAACACTTCCCTGGCACTAAAACTCCCAGTTGTGCGGATGCCTGATTTTGGTTTCCTTTTCTGTGGCTTGCTGCCCTACCCCCATAGCAGCCTGGTGATTTGCCGGGTGATTAGTGACGTAGAGGATCATGAGGTTCTCATTGTGAGGCAGAGTTCAGCAGGGGCCAATCCGGGCGTTGGTCCTTGCAGGAATCTCAGTGGAGGGCTCGGAAGAGCTGGGAGATTACCGGTAGGAGACGCGCTGTTTCCCTGTGTGCTCGAAGATCGAGACCCGGAACTGACTCCTGTGGGAGACTTGCGAGGCGAACCCCGGACTCGGACTCGGACTCGGACTTGGGGCTGGGACCGCGGCACCAGTGAGTAGGGGAGCGGGATTAGAAATGCTACAAAGTAGCCGTTATACAAGCGCCCCTGTTTGGGCCACTAGGGAGCGGGCAAGGTGTTCCGAGTCTTCCTGGCCTAATCCGCCTGCACCCTGGGGCTTTGCTCCTTCCCGCAGGTCATCTTCGCTGTCCGGTTCCTAGTACAGGCTTCCTTTGCCAAAGCCAGGAGGAAGTGGGGTCAAATGGCGATCTGGTTGCTTGGAGCCAAGCTGACTGCCAGTCCCTCACCGTGACCAAAGTCGTGTTTTCTTTCACTTCCCTTTTTTCCTCCTTTTGGTTTGAGTAACCGGGTTTGATCACGTGTACTTGGGAGTTAGGTATCTCCTTCTTTCAACGGGTTACCACATTAGTATTTCTCCTGCCGGTTTTCTTCCCGATTTTGGCTTTAGAAAGAGTGTGGAAATATATCTGTGGAGCACTGGGTGGCAAACACTTCCACATTCCTGGTATATTTCAATTTTGACACCGCAACGATTTGTGTTTCTTCAGACGATGGAAGGACAGCCCCTCATTCATGCGAAAATATCAGTGTCAGGGACCCTGCCCAAGTCTTCTATTTAACTGTTAGCCAAAGTCATCATAATCCCTAGAATGTTTTCCCTCAAGTTTAATCAGCTTTTTAAAAAAATGGGCTATTTTAAAAAAATTAAAAATGGACTATATTTTAGAACAGTTATAGATTTACAGAAAAATTGTGAGGCAAGTATAGAGCCCCAATATGTCTGAAAACCTTTTCCCCTTTTATTAACATCTTACATTAGTATGGCACATTTGTTATAGTTAATGAACCATTGGTATGTTATTATTGGTACATTATTATTGACCAAAGTCCATAATATTCAAGTTTCCTTAGTTTTTACTTAAGTACTTTTTCTGTTCCAGAATCCCATCGAGGACACCACATCACATTTAGTTCCCACATCTCCTTATATGTCCTTATACTCCCTGTAGCTGTGGTTTTTCAGACTTTACTTGTTTTTGATGACCGTGACAGTTTTGAGGAACACTGGTTGGTATACTGTAGCCTGCCCCCGCTCTCCCCACTATATTGCACTCTGGAAAATAGCCCTCCTTAAGGGCAACTATAATCATATATTATTTGAGATTCTTTTGCATGGGAAAATTGCCCCTTCTGCCTTATTATTCAAGGAAGGACTTCGTAGATAAGGGGACATATCTAATTTAGGTATTCAGTATGAGCTGGGACTGAAAAACAATAGTACAAAGGCAAGGGGTGGGGAGTGGGGGCCATGAGGAAGGGGGGCTGTGTTCCTGGTTCATTGTATGGTGAGGAAGGGTTGCAGGCTGGACCAGATACCCGGAGCTAGATGATAAGGAGCCTGTGTGCTCTGCTGTGCAGTTTTGACCTCATTTAGGAGTTTTGAAGCAGTAGAGTAATTTGATGAGGCCTGTGTGTTAGACCAACCTGATGGCACATTTCACCAAATCTCTAAGAGGCCATCAATTATTTATTTTCTGCATAGAAGAAAATATCTTGTCAGTCAAACCTTGATATGCCACTGATCACACTGATTTCAGAGATACCTAATGTAATGACATGGATATCAAATGTGATAAAAAATGGTAACATCAGGCCCTGGCTGGTGGTGTAGTGGATAAGGCTCTAACCTGCGAACCCAAAGATCACTGGTTCGATTCCCCAGCCAGGGCATATAACCAGGTTGTCAGGTCTATAGCTGGAGGCAGGTGAAAAGCAACCATACATTGATGTCTCTCTCCCTCTCTGCCTCTTTCCCTTCCCCTCTCCCTAAAAATAATAAATAAAATCTTAAAAAAAAAAAGGTAACTTCATAGCTGATGGACCAGATCTTTCCTTTCTTTGGGGAATGAATGATTAGACTGGTTCTACCTCATTAACACATGCTGAGTTCACTGACTCTATTAATGATCTTGAATAAAGTAAATTTGATAAACTGACTTTTTTTCTTTTGTTTTCTTCTTTTTTCTTTTCTTTCTTTTTTCCTTCCTTACTTTCTTTTGCCTAATAGAACATCAAACATCAGCACAATAAAACAGCATACCTGACCCAAAGATTTTGGCTATGTTTATTGTGCTGTGGTTGCTCTTTATAACAGTGACTTTATGTTACACATTAAATATGCTGATGCACTTGCCAGACCTTTATTTCAGTCTGTCCTATAAAAGAAGAAAATCCAACACTTATATTTCTCCCATCTAGGACACCACATCACATTTAGTTCCCACGTCTCCTTATACTCCTGTAGCTGTGGTAGTTTTCCAGACTTTCCTTGTTTCTGATGACCGTGACAGTTTTGAGGTCAGTTTATTTAAAGATATAAGGATTCAGATGAACAGCCAGATGAAGGGTTATATAGGACAAGGTCTGGGAGGGTCCTGAGCAGAAGCTTCTGTCCTTGTGGAGTTAGGGTGCATCACCTTCCCTCTGGGTGTGTTCACCCACCTGAAAGCTCCCTGAACCCCATATGATCGGGATTTTAAGGAGGCTTCTTCACATAGGCATGATCAATTATAACTTCATTTATAGCCCCTTTGCCTCTCTCAAAATTGGGAGATGGGGCTGAAAATTCCAAGCTTCTAAACCTTTTTTTTTTTTTTTTTTTTTTTTAAATTTTTCCCCGGGGACATTTTTTCCCATTACTGTTCAGAGAAAGATGAAGAGGTGGAGAGAGAGAGGAAGACATCAGTGAAAGAGAGAAGCATTGGTTGTACTTTGTTACGTGCCCCTACTTGGGAGTGAACCCTCCTCAACCTAGATATGTGCCTGGACCAGGAATCGAACTTTTGTAACCTTTTGGTTTATGAACAACACTCCAACCAATTGAGCCACACTGGCCAGGGCTGGATTGGTCTTTTGAGTGATCAGGCCTCACCGAGAAACCTGCCCGGATTTGCCTTAATAGAATAAAAGCTGTTTCTAGGGGAGCAAAAAGGGGATGGATGTAATACAACAACAATAAAATTAAAAAAAAAAAAAAAAAGCTGTTTCTAGTGTTCTTACCACGCAAGAAATGACAAATGTTTCAGGAACTCTGTGTCAGGAACAAGGGCAGAGACCAATATATATCTTCCTATTATTTCACACCTCTGAACGGCCTGGGTATTCTCTTCCACTCCTATATCTTTGTGGTGAGATTGTGACCTGGAAAGGTCAAGAAATCTAGTCCCAGGCTGCATAGCAGAGTAGAGGAGGCTAGGTGAAACTCCAGATTTTAGTCCTAACCCAGAACTCTTCAGTTTAGGCTTTGGTTAGAATGACAGCTTGGGTAGAAAAAGATTCTGCTATCCTCACTCACAATTTCTGTAAGTTGTTGGGGAGGATGCATGGTGGCTGAGAATTGGGGATTTATCAAGGCCTGGCAGGTAGTAGTCTTCAGGTGAAGGTCAGAGAACTGCCAGTTGGTACTTGTCTTTGTCACAAGACCTTTGTCTAGATATATAGGCTTATTTTTCTGCACAAGTTCTTTGTATATTTCAGCCTAGTAACCTTCAGTAACTGTTGTATCAGGATTCTTTTTCCTTTTTCTTTTCAGGGGGCAGATAAGCTAAACTGGCTTTGCAAAGAGGACATTTATTGGTTCATGTGACAGAAAAGTTCAAGGGTAGGATAGCTTAAGGCACAGCTTAATATAGGGACATGATGGACCTGGTTTCTTTCACTTAACCTCTGGGTTGGCTTCATTCTCAAACAGGCTAACTCTGGTTAGCAAAATTGCTTTAGCAGCTTTTAACCATATGGCATCAGCTCTTGCAGTTCTTGAGAAATCACAAGAATCTTTTTCACCTGTGTCTCAACTTGCTCCCCTTTTGACTGGCTGTAATGAGTCATGTTCTCATACCTCAAACAAGCACTTGTGGCAAGGGGGTGTTAAGACTAATTTTCTTGCTCCACTCTTGAGCTGAGGAAGAAGAGCTTTGCAGCACATGATCCCCAGAAAGGGATTGAAAGAATGGAAGCTGGCTGGACCTCTCTTCCCAAAAGATAAGCATTTATAGCACTTACAAGTTGGATCAAGCAGCACCTGCTGTAGGATTCCATTTCCTATTACTGGGCCTCTCTTGTGTGATTTCTTTTTCTTTCCTTTTTTTTTTTTTTTTAAGTGTTACACACATACACAGTGGGATTCTATTTCCCATCCATTAGATTGGCAGAAACTTAAAAGTTGACAATACCAGGTGTGGGTGTGGCTGTGGGGTAGCTTAGGTGCCCCATGCCTGCTGGTGAGAATGTGCATTTGTACAGTTTGGAAACAGTTTGGCCTGAGCTAGTTGAGGTTGCATCTACCTGCCTATGTG
This sequence comes from Noctilio leporinus, assembly GCA_004026585.1. Taxonomy (NCBI): domain Eukaryota; kingdom Metazoa; phylum Chordata; class Mammalia; order Chiroptera; family Noctilionidae; genus Noctilio; species Noctilio leporinus. The sequence continues at coordinate 6,560 of PVIW01011159.1, forward strand.
TACTAAGCAGAAATGATCAGTGTTTGTAATTGTCTCAAACGGGAAACAACTCAAATGTCCATCAGAAATACATTATGTCCAAAGTAGAATTCTATAGCCATAAAGCAATGAAAAGGAACAAAAGCAGCTCATAGTCAACATGACTGGACCTCACAAACATGATGTTGGTAGTCCCCTTCCCAAAATGCAATACTTTTTGTTAAGATTTTATTGTTTATTTTTGGAGAGAAGGGAAGGGAGAGAAAGAAGGGAAGGGAGAGAGAAAGAGGGAGAGAACTATCGATATTTGAGAGAAACATGATAAGTTACCTCTTGCACATCCCCAACTGGGATCTGGCCTGTGTCCTGACCAGAAATTGAACCAACTATGTTTGGTCTGTAGGATGACACCCAACCCACTGAACCACACCAGCTAGGGCACAAAATGCAATGATTTCATTTTGAAGCTTAAAACGAGGAACAATGAGCTCTTTGCCTACATAGGTGTACAACTAAAGGAGAGGGAGGAGTGGTTATCACCACTGTAGTATATATATATCATGGTAGCCATTTCTTCTTCTGGTTTCTGTCTGTTCCTGAAGCCAAACCTTGGGTTCTGTGACTGGTGGTGACTGCTCTTGCTGCTGTGAGGAGTATGAAGAAACCACCTTTCTAGTTAAAGTTACCACCTTGCCAGAGAGAAAGAACATGTGGCAAAGACTGTTCACACAGATTCTCAGACACTTGGGAAACATTTCATGGGCTTTGGTCCTGTGTGCCTGGGCTTCATCCACTTTCTCCATGTTTTAAGCCTATTTCTTACCTGCAGCACTATAATAGGTTCTGGGTAAGGCAGACACAGTCTCTGTGGTTTGGGAAAAGCTGGCATTTCAAATGAGTTAAGATGAGGCAGAGAAGTATACTGTGCAGTGTGGGGTGCTCTCTGACTGTGTAAGGGAGAGAAAGATTTGCCAGAGGAGGTAACTTTCAGTTGAGATTTCAAGCTAGAAAAGGAGTTTGCTAAGCAGGAAAGGAACAGTGATCTGTGCAGAGGGAGTAGCACCTGTGAAGGGCTTGGGCAGGAGAGAGCTTGGTGCATTTTGAGGCTTGGAATGGATTTGGTATTCCTGTGGGGTGGAGTTTGAGGTGAAAAGTGGCAGAAAATGTGTCTGGAACAGGGTTAGGCCTTGAATCTGGAGCCTCACAAGCTTGACAAGGAGAATTTGACTGTCCCTGGATGGCAAGAGCACCTTTGAGGGGTTTTAAGCAGATTGGTTACTTGAGCATATTTGCTTTTAAACATGTGGCAGGGTCTATTTGAAAGACTAAAGAAAGGCACTAAGCAATGGAGAGAGGAGGTTTAAGTAGATCAGAGACCCTTGAAGGTGGCATAATCCCCACAATTATCTTTGGTTTCAGCTTCTAAAAAAAAGTTTACTCAATTATGTACCTAGATTTAAGCCCTGGGAGGATGGGTCATTTTCCATATTTGTTTCTTGCTATATTTTCAGTGCCTTGTACATAGTAAGCATCAGTACATACCTGGTAACATGTTGGGTGAATTATGCTGCCCTTCTATATCAGACCCGCAGCGGCACTTGAAAGTCTTGTCCCGTCCACCTCTTTTTCCTGGTGACTGCTACTTCCATGCCCCTCTTTGAGCCTGGTGGGGATTGCTACTGTGCAGAATAAGCCTTGGCCTGCACTATGCTTCGGAGCACCATTGATGTTTGGCCCAGTGGGGAAGGGTAACTACGTGTACCTTATCAATGCACTGTCCATTGAAATGGCACCTCCTGAGATGGCCTGGTGCCCAGTCCATAGCCACAGCCATGATTGTAAAATCTGGGAGTCCAGGTCTTTACTGTCATTAGGAGGGGTGTGCCTCCCCTCCCGAACTGTATTCAGATCTAGATCATGTTCTTATTGCCCTGAATTCTTTTTTTTTTTTTAAATTTTATTCATTATTATTATTATTATTTTTAAAGATTTTATTTTATTATTTTTAGAAAGAGGGGAAGGGAGAGAGACAGAGAAGGAGAAAGACATCAATGTATGGTTGCGTTTCACCTGCCTCCAGTCACAGACCTGACTGGAGACCTGGTTTGCAACCTGGTTATGTGCCCTGGCTGGGGAATCGAACCTGTGACCTTTGGGTTTGCAGGCCGGCACCTTATCCACTGTGCTACCAGCCAGGGCCTATTCATTATTTTCAGAGAGAGGGGGAAGGAAGAAAGGCAGAGAGAGAGAGACATTAATGTATGGTTGCCTTTCACCTGCCTCCAGCTACAAAGCTGGCTGGAGACCTGGCTTGCAACCTCATTATGTGCCCTGGCTGGGGAATCAAACCAGCCACCTTTGGGATTGCAGGCTCTTGCCCTGAATTCTGTCCTCTACAGGTTTTCAGATGTGTCTCACAGAAGTCCACTTCCAGGAGAATTTGTTAAATTAAGAAATGGAGCATAACTGGGGCTCTCACACCCTTAAGTGGGGTTTCTGTGGGCATGGAGTTCTCAGCCAAGTGCTTTGGGATTACAAGGAAGAAGGGACTCTTGTTTGAAGCCCCAAGGATAGGCTTGAGAAGCACCCTGGAGGCTGGGATGCAAACACAGGCCCTCCACTCACTTCTGTGAATCTTGGAGCCCATGTCTGGGGTTCAGTGTCTTCCAGGGTTTCTTTCCGTGGCATATGGGAGCCCAATGCAACAGGAGGCAGAGAGAAAGGTCTGGAATGGTAGAGGCCACAGAAAGTTGAGGGGGAGTTTAGCACCTGCTAGGGCAGAAGTTGGCAGCTGTTAAGAAACAAGGGGCCAGAGTTCTGATCCTTTCCCTCTGGAATTTGTCTTGGCAGGGGTGGGGTAGGGTGGGGGTGCAGTTGTCTGCCTGCAGGTGTGGGCATTTCTGCCTGTGCTTCCTTCAGTTTGTTTGCAGCTCTTATAGCACAGATTGTGCATGGTGCCCACATCCTGAAATGTGCTGCAAGAAATTACATAGTGTCCCTTCAGTCATTCAATTGATACATACTATACCCAGGAGGTATTTATGAGATCTAGCTGGTTCTGGGGAGGGGTGGTTTATGGGGAGTGTTTTCAGTTCTGCCTGGCTCTGTTGAGTCAACCTGATATCCTGGAGCCAAGAGTTTCAGAATTCTCAATTGAGTAAAAGGAGTGGGGTAAGCTACGCTTTCTCTGAGTTTTTCTCTAGCTCTGGCTTTCTGTCGTTTCTGTCTGCCCAAGAGTCAAGAATGAAGGGGTAGTTTTTTTACCCCTTATTGTGGAAACTTACTGAGATCATCAAAATATGCTGAAGGTATAAATGATGAGGCAGAATGATTGGGGAGTGTGGTAAGTTGGGGAAGTTTTTAGAAAGGGTCAGTTTTCTACTGGACCTGAAAGGATTAGGTGTGGGGTGGTGAGCTGCTATTACAATCAGCCATGTCTGCTGTACTGGAATCTTCTTTCCTGTCATTTAAGAAATGTGCCCCATTACTGTTGTCAGTACTCTGCAGCTTACAGAGCCCTTCAATATAGTAGGTGACATCAGAGCTTCCAGATACTGGAGATGCTTACACTTCTTTGACAGTTTGCCTGGGCAAGGCTCTGGATGAGGCATCAGGACCAGAGAGGGGCTGAGGCATCAGGAGCAGACATTGTTACCTAGCCATGTGTCCTTGGACAAGTTGCTTACCCTGCTGATCCTCAGCTTCCTTAGGAGAGCATCCTGAGAACTACATAACAAGATGTATAAATGGCAATAAAGTGGGTCCTAAATAAATACTGTCCCAAAGAAGTTATTAGTCACCTGACTATTTGTAGAGCCTAAACTTGAACCTGGATTGTCTACTCACAGACTGGCACCTAGGTCTAATATGTTTTCAGCAACGCACTGAGTCATGTTTCAGTGCACTATGTAACATGTTCAAGGGGGATCTGTGTAATCTAGCGATGGACTTGAGAGTAAAAATGGTAACACATTTTGTTTATCTCCGTTGTCTGGTTGTCGCAGACTCAGATGGCGCTATACAGGTAATTTTGTCTTTAGTTCTTCTGAATCCATTCGTTGCTTCAGCATATATGAAGTCTGTCCTGAAAGTATTGAGCCAATGTCAATATGATTAAGATAATTTGTGCAGCTGATACTTTTGAAACAGACTTTGTATGCCTTGAGCTTCTCCAAGTTGTCAAGCATCTTGGTCTCTCTGTTAGTGGTTTTTAACATCTTCGGTAGTTACAGACCCTTTATAGAAAACTGTAGCCCCTCTCCTTTGAACCTTTTTTCCTTTTCTTTTTTATAATACTCTCAAGATTACTGAGTGTTCTTCTTTTTTTATTTTATTTTATTTATTATTTCCAGAGAGAGGGGAAGGGAGAGAGTCAGAGAGGGAGAGAAACATCAATGTATGGTTGCCTTTCACCTGCCTCCAGCCACACACCTGGCTGGAGACCTGGCTAGCAACCTGGTTATGTGCCCTGGCTGGGAATCGAACCAGCGACCTTTGGGTTCGCAGGCCAGTGCCTTACCCGTTGAGCCACCAGCCAGGGCCTTGAACCTTTTTCTAACTTTTGTTTTTGTAGAACCATTTAGAAGTTGTAGTCGTGCAGCCTTAAGCACTGCAGCATGCATTGCCTAAACATGCACATTCTCACTGTCTCAATAAATATAATTTTATTTGTTTTTAAAAAATTTATTTTTTAAATTTTATTTTTTTAAACATAAGGAATGTGTTAAAACTAGTGTCATAGCTTAACTGAATAATTATTCTAGATTTTGGGGAGAGATGAAGAGGGAAATACTCAGACCCTTCACCAGAATCCTCCAACTTGATCATAGCTGTTTAATGATGTGTGTTGTGAATGTGGTTCATCAGTAACACCAATCTGTACCAAATCCATTGAGTTATCTGGTCCTCTTGGCCAATGAAGAACTTTTAGGTGAGGAGCACTGGCACCAATCCAGAGTGGTGTTCTTCAGGAGATTGACCAACCTATCATGTTGCAGAGCTGCCACTTTAAATATTAATAATAATTTCATAATATGATGCACCACCTAGTCCTTTGTCTAATTTCCTTAATTGTTCAAAAACTATTTTTAGCCCTGGCTGGTAGCACAGTGGATAAGGTGCTGATCTGAGAACCCAAAGGGCGCTGGTTCGATTCCCAGCCAGGGCACGTAACCAGGTTGCAAGCCAGGTCTCCAGCTAGGTCTGTGGCTGGAGGCAGGTGAAACGGCAACCGTACATTGAAAAAAACAACCAAAAAGAAACAAAAAACCAAAACAAAACAAAAAAACCCCTATTTTTATAGATTTTTTTTTAAAGGAGAGCCAAAATTTTCTCATTTTGTTGTTATTTTTGTTTAGTCTTTCTAAATCAGTAAAAGTCCTTTTTATTTTTTATGATGTTAACACTTCTTTTTTACTTACAAATCTGTATTTATTTAAAGGTTAACAATTAATATAGCAATATTATAATTAGTATTAGAGCTATAAGGAAGTATAAACTCATGATTATTTGAAATTATCTTCTAGTCCATAATTTACTCGTATTTTTTTTTTTGACATTAACTTTTTAAAAGACTAGACAAGATGTCTTATGGAATGTCCTGTTTTCTCTACTTAATCTGATTGTTTCCTCATGGTATGATTTAGCTCATTCCTTTTTCCCTCATATTTTCTGTTAACTCAAAGTTAAATCTAAAGGCTTGATTCAATTAATTTAGGTCAGATACTTGTGGCAGGACTACAAAGGTAATGTGTAATTCATATGGTACCATACCATATCGGGAAGCATATGATTCTGTCCTGAATCATCCACACAAACTGTTTTAATTATATTGACATTGGCTTGATCCTTTCAGGACAGACCCCATATGCCAGGTTATTCCCCCCACCCCTCCCCCTACCATGATCAGCAGTGCTAGGGTTGGTCACTGGTCAAGGTGATCATAGATCCCTACCTTACCAGGGTACATTAGGAAGTAACCCATTGGGAGATCCTTTCGCCCAGTAGGACTACCCTATCTCTCATCACCTTTCACCACATGGTTTTAGCGTTCATTGAAGATCCTTGTCTTGTAACGAAATTGCAAGATGGTATTTTTTAAATTTATTATCCTTCCTGCACTTATTCACCAGGGTTCTTCTGTAGTCCCTACACAACTTTATTTATTGATTACACATGTGATCATACAGTTTCAGGTATTAAAGATGCATCAGAGCCCAGCATGGCTCCTGGGTTAATTAAGAATGCCCACTTTACATGAGGGAAGTGCCTGGCTATCAGGTTGGTATGGATGGGGGACTGTAGATGAGCTCTCCATAGTCCATTTATCCCTCTGGGAAATTGCAGGAGAATGAAAATTATCAGCTGCAATGATGGCTCATGCTACCCCCAATAACAACAGAGGAAACAGCCTCTAAAAAACAGCTTTTAAATGTCTAAGCCCTCAACACAGTGACTTGGTAGACTCTAAAGCCCCAGGAGTTCCTTCTCTTTCTAGCCCTTTTTGTCTGTTATAGCTTATCACCTCAACAGGCAGACCAGGGAGCTGGCCCAGGCAGTTCCTAAGATTTTTATGAGCCTTAGTATCCTTCTGAATATTTTATTTATTTATCTTTATTTGAAAAGATTTTATTATTTTTTAGTGGGGTAGGGAGAGAGGCAGAGAGGGAGAGAAACATCAATGAATAGTTGCCTTTCACCTGCCTCCAGCTACAGAGCTGGTTGGAGACCTTGGCTTGCAACTTGGTTATGTGCTCTGGCTGGGAATTGAACCAGCGACCTTTGGGTTTGCAGGCCTGTGCCTTATCCACTTTGCCACCAGCCAGGGCTATAAATATTTTATTACCTTATTTACCAGGTAAATTACTCAACCTCCTGTCCCTTCATTCGAGCTTTGTTTTCCACGTTCATTACATCTTAAAGTAACACTGCTCTAAATCCATTGGAGCAGCCAATGAAATTTATTGTTGGCAGTGTGACGACAATCCCTTACATTTGTGTAGTACTTTTACTTTAAGAAGCATTTTAATTAGCAATAATCGCACCTCGGATAAACCTCATTGGCTATGATACTGCCACTGCGCAAAGCTACTTTAAGAAGCATTTTAAAAATATTTCACTTTTTTTTTTTTTTTTTAAATTTTACTTTTTTTCAGAGAGAGGGGAAAGGAGAGAGGCAGAGAGGGAGAGAAACATCAATGTATGGTTGCCTTTCACCTGCCTCCAGCTATGGATCTGGCTGGAGATCTGGCTTGCAACCTGGTTATTTTGCCCTGGCTGGGAATCGAACCAGTAACCTTTGGGTTCGCAGGCCAGTGCTTTATCCACTGTGCCACCAGCCAGGGCTGCATAATATTCTTGTTCTTTTTCTTTGGGGTAATTTCTACCTCAATTACTGTCACTACAGTGAAAGGGCTTGAAGACCACTGAGCTCTGTTTTGATGGCTTTTTCAGGGATACAGTCTTGACTTCCTGTGGCTCCAGGTGCTCCATTGCAGTCTCACAATGGCCTGTGTGCCTTGTCATTGGGCACCACCCCTGCAACTGCTCCTGTTGCCTTCAGGATCCACAGTCGAGCAAATTCCCCAACCTGCCCCTTGAGGACCACATGTTTCACCACGGCTGGCTCTCCTGCTTCCTCTCTTACTGCCACTTTATGTCTTTGCTCTGCATCTGGTACTTTGAATACTCCTGGATTTGGGAACCATGTGTTCTGGGTTCTCTCCTAGATTTCTTTCTGTGTACTGTGGTTATGCTCAGTACTTTTAACATAATTGCTTCACTCAGTCCACTTAGAAAATCTTTTTTTTTTTTTTCCATTTAGAAAATCTTGAAGGTATCACTCTCCCCATTTTATGGATGAATAAACTGAGGCTCAGAGTACTTACAAGAGTTCTGTTGTCACAAAGAGGGGCAGGAGGTAGCTGTTGAGTCAGAAAGTGGGCCAGGACAGCAAAGTTATAAATGGACTAAAGTCCTCTCTGCTCATCTTCTGTGCTCTTTCTGGGGGCCAAGCCTTCATGAGCACATTGCAGTCATAGCCAGCTGAGTGTTCTTGCACACTGATTTCTTTCTGAACCCAGCTGGGACAGTCCACCATTGTTGGTAGCAGAGGAGCCAGGCTAGCTACAAGGCCAGCTTGTGCTCTGCCAGCAGGGCAGGCTTAGTAGAGTCCAGTTGTCCTGGGGACATGAACCCAAAGCATAGCACAGCCCAAGGAAACATCTATAAAAGGAAACACCAGAATTCACACTGGCTGCTTCTTGAATCTTGATAAAGAACCTCAATAGTTAGGTCTTTGAAACCTGGAGGAACAAACAGGAGTCTCTTTTAACTGTCCAGAGGTGTGAATAACTGTGCAGCCTGTGCTGTGCACAGCTGAGAGCTTTGCTCCACAATGAACATTATAGATGTGTATGTTTTTTTATCATAATTGGTACATCAGCTGATGGAAGGACAGAGCCTTTGAGGCAGGACTACTTTCCCAACACCACAGCCTGGGCCTGGGACAGCTCTGCCTGCCACTCTGCCAAGCTACCACTCTGGGCCCCAGTTTCCTCATTTATAAAATGAGGGGAGCCCTGGCTGGTAGCTCAGTGGATAAGTGCTGGCTTGCGAACCCAAAGGTTGCTGGTTCAATTCCCAGATGGGGCACATAACCAGGTTGCAGGCCAGGTCTCCAGCTAAGTCTGTAGCTGGAGGCAGGTGAAAGGCAACCATGCATTGATGCTTCTCTTCCTCTCTGCCTCTGTCCTTTCCCCCCTCTCTAAAAATAATAAATAAAATCTTTAAAAATAAACAAATGAGGGGGTTGGACTAGGTGGTCAGTAAGATACTTTCACTTGCTATTCCTGAGCCTCAGAAGAACTGGTCAATGTTTGTTGATTGCTGGGGTTGGCGGCCCTATATGAAACTGCCACCTCTGCCGTCTGCTGTATCTGCTCTGACTCCATATTTGGTCTCCGAGGGACAGAAGCCCCCACCAGTGAACAGAGACCCATCTGAACTAAGGACACCAATGGCCACGTCAGCACCACTGCGGAGCTTGGAGGAGGAGGTAACTTGCTCCATTTGCCTTGATTACCTACGGGACCCTGTGATCATCGATTGTGGCCATGTCTTCTGCCGCAGCTGCACCACTGACGTCCGCCCTGTCTCGGGGGGCCGGCTCGTCTGTCCCCTCTGCAAGAAGCCTTTTAAGAAGGGGAATATCCGCCCTGTGTGGCAGCTGGCCAGCCTGGTGGAGAACATTGAGCGGCTAAAGGTGGACCAAGGCAGGCGGTCAGGGGATGCAGCTCAGGAACAGCAGGATGCGAAGCTGTGTGAGCGGCACCAAGAGAAGCTGCACTATTTCTGTGAGGATGACGGGCAGCTGCTGTGTGTGCTGTGCAGGGAGTCCCGGGAGCACCGGCCCCACAAAGCCACCCTGCTGGAGAAGGCCGCCCAGCCCCACAGGGTAAGCCCTCCTCAACCCCAGGATGTTGAGCTCTGTACTCACTTGGAGGCCAGGCCTGGCTGAGACCTGCCAAAGGCTTCTAGCTGTCCACAGCTCAGCCTGAGTCCACCTTGTTGCCCTTGCCCAAAGCATGCACTGCCCCCACTGCTTGTTTTTCTATAGGAACAAATCCTGAATCACCTGAGCATTCTAAGAAGAGACAGAGACAAAATTCAGGGCTGTCAGGCGAAGGGAGAAGCTGACATCCTGGCTGCACTGGTAAGTAAGGCTGTTAAGGAGGAGCCTGGAGGCTACAGGCTGGTGCAGTAGAAGCTACTGGGTGTACAGGGATTCAGCAGGAGGCCTGGCTCTGGCTCAGCTCTGTCAGCCTGAGCTCTGTGGCTTTTGCATGCATCCTGGTCTGACAGGTGCATGGATGCCTAGATGTCAGCTAAGGTCCCTCCTTTTCTGCAGCTCACCTCAGCTGCAGGGCTAATTCTGTGCGAGAGAGTCAGAGTGTGGGGAACAAAGGAATGCTTGGCTCTGTTCTTGTTTTCAAAAAGGAGAAAGACATGATTCCTGCGAGAGTGGGGAGCCAGAGGGCTTAGAAGGAGGGCACTGGCTCTAGGGTAAGAACTGAGGGGAAGACTGAGGATGATGTCTGGGCCCCACGCCCACATTTGCCCATTTCGGGAACAAACAGCATTTTGTGTGCTTCAGTAGAAATGGTATTAGGATGGAAAACAGAAGTGGGTTTCAGATTTTTGGGAAATGGGCATTGCAGGTTTGTTGGGGCCAGGCCTGGTCATGAATGATTGAGCCCTAGTGACGGGAGAGAGTGACACTGACCAGATCCCAGCCTGGACTTGGCATGAAATTCAGAGGCTAGAAAGGTCATGATCCATGAGCATAGACCTTACACAGTCTCATTGAGGGAGCAAGATACAGACCTACATAGCAGGGATGCAGCATACAGACACTTTATACGTCACAGGAGTGCTGAAGAGAGTGCTGCTCAGGCTTGGATGACCGCGTCCTAGAAGAGGTGACATTTAGAGATTGGTGTTTAGGAGGGAAAAATGTGTTAGCATATAGTTCATCAAAGAGCCCCAGAACATGGTGGTTGACATAGAACAGATAATGGGCTAACTAGTCAGCAGAGTCAGGATTCCAGTCTTGCAGTGGCTGGTTGAACTGAGCTGATTCACGAACTGTGTCTTCTTCAAAGAGGGCAGGTTGGCCCAGGAATGCTTGAAAGCAGCACCCCCTTCCCCAGCCTGAACACTGTAGAATGAGTGGGAGTAGCCACAGGAGAAGAGCCAGCCTTATGAACCCCTAACCCCGGGTCTTGGAAGGATTTCCCTGCACAAGGCAAAAGCATCATCCCTTTCCTACTTCTTACCTGCAGAAGCAGGTCCAAGAGCAGAGGCAGCACATCGTGGCTGAGTTTGAGCAGGGTCACCAATTCCTGAAGGAGCGGGAGCAGCACCTGCTGGGTCACCTGGCGAGGCTGGAGCAGGAGCTCATGGAGGGCAGAGAGAAGCACAACAGTAGTGGCGAAGCAGAGCTCACCCGCCTAGCAGGGCTCATTGCTGAGCTGGAGGGCAAGGTGCAGCAGCCAGCAGCAGAGCTCATGAAGGTGAGACACCTTCCTGATCAGGGATCCCTGGCCTGCCACTCACCTGTAGGACCTCAAAAGAGTCACTTCCCCTAGGGACCTCCGTTTCTCATCTGAAACATGGGGATGATAATCTGTTCCTCCTACTTACTCTGTTGTTGCTTGAGCATAAAATGACTGGTAAGGTGTCACTTCAAAAAGGAAATTTTCTACAGAAAAGCATTTTAAAATGTTAAAATGGAAGGAAAGGTTATCATTATTTTCACTGCTAACTTTTCTCCTCATCACTACCATCATGAACCTCTCTAACAAGTTACTTGCAGAGACCTATCCAATGGAACCTCTTGATTGTTCTGGTGATGAAGCTTTAGGGGTTTGGGGTGGTTAAAGGGAGGCTATTGTTGGCTTCTCTTGGGGACCCATAGGATCAGAGTGGTGAGGTTGTCACTGGGACTGTGGAATTACCTTCAGGGAAAAGGGAGAAACAGGTGAATTGCCTCTGGAATGCTTCCTAATGGAAACAACTTTGATGCTGAGAAAGGGAAAGTCTTGGACTAGAGAACAGGTTTTCAAGTTGAAATGGCCCCGCAAGTTCATCCTCCCGTGCCTCCCAGAGGGGTCTCACCGTGCTGAACAGGGCTCAGCAGCCAATGGAGGAGTGGAGTGCCTGGGCCTGTCTGACAGCAGCATGAATGCAACCCTAGCCAGTGGTGGAGCAATTTGGTAGCTTGCAGAGATGGCAAGGCTCGTTCTCCAGGGTTCTGTGCCAACCTAGACCTCATAGGTGGCTTCTTCCTGCTTCTCCATCATTGTACATTCAGAGTCAGGACTAGCAGGGATTTTAGAATGCTTGCACTGCAGTACTGCACTGATGAAGTCACTGAGGGTCAAAGAGTGGAAGGGGTCTGTCCCAGGCCATGGGGCAGATTAGGAATCAGTCAAAGTTCCATCCCTGTGTCCTCACTCCCAGGCCTTTGTACTTTTACTCTTCTTTTCTCTCATTTTATCCAGTGTGTTTCTCTGGATCTGTCTTTCCTCCAGGTGTCATTCCATTATGTCAAATTTCTCTCTCAGACTCTGGGTCACTTGCTGCCACTCCCTTTCCCCTTCCTCTTCTCCCTGTTCGGGGACAGGCATCCTTATTTTCCCCGTGGCCGCCACTAGGTGGATGTGTACTTGTGTGTAGAGCAGAGGGACAAGATGGGGTGCTGATGGTCAGACATGCAGTTGCATAGACCCTGAGGGGACCCTCTCCCCATTCCACTCAAAGGAGCTGTGTGGACCAGTGGAGGCCCAGCCTTTGGTACCTGCAAGATCACTCAGATTGAAGACTTCCCTGGGGTGTGTGGCAGGGAAGAGAGAAAGTTGGGTGTTTGCTTAAAACTAATACGTGGAATGTTGTACTGGAGGGTTTTGTCTGTGTTTGTTTTGGTTTTACTGCAAGGGAACTGGAAAGCTAAATCCTTAATTGTCATTAATATTTTCCCAGAGATTATTTGACTGTAGATGGATGGTAAGAATGAGATCTTACTAAGATAGGGCCTCAGATACAAGAGTCCAGTGGAGAAAAATATACAGGGTGTTCGTGATCAATTGGCAGTGACTTTGCATCTCCTTATTTCATGTGCTTCTTATTAATTTTGAAAAACTGTTGCTAAGGTTATTTGAATGATTTAACATCATTGTTTCAGATATAAAGTATTAAATTCTGAGAGTAATCATCATGTCGAAGGAACACGATGTTAGAGCAGCCATAATTTCTGAACTGTATGCAGGGCGAACTGCTAAGGAAATTGCAGACTTCAATAACGTCCCTTTATGGACAGTTGACAACATGAGGAAGGTTGTATGATGCTGATCCTGATGTTGCCACACCAACGAGGAAAACGCAAAAGGTACGCAAGGATTGCACAAGTCCAGATATTGTGCACAGAATCTAGGAGGTCATCAATGAAGATCCAGGATGTTTACCTTGATGTTCTGAGAGAATTAGTTGTACTACGGATGAAGCAAGTTGCAAATGGATGTCATTTTTTTCGCAACAAGATGGTGCACCAGCACATAATGCCAAAAAGGTGCAAGAATGTCTCAGTGTCAGTGTTCCTGAATTCTGGTCAAAGGAAACCTGGCTGCCTAGTCCTTTAGACTGTTATGCATGTAGCATTAGGGAGAGAGAAGTTAATAAACAACCTCATTCCAATAAAGAGGCTGTTAAAGCTATTGAAAACATTATGATGTCCATGGATAAAGAAAAGTTAATGAAAGCATGTTCAAGATTCCAAAGTCAAATGAAGTCTATTATTGCAGCAAATGGAGACCTTTTTTGAACGATTTAAAAAATAATGACTATGTTTATGTATTTACATACAAGAATAAATTTATTTCAAAATATAACACTTTTGTGCTATGTTGTTTTTTTTACTAAAATTTTGCCAATTGATTGTGTGCACCCTGTATAGGTGAGAGGGAAGCAGTAGAACAAAAAATATAAAACGACTTTTTGATAAAGGAATTGGGAAAGGAAAGGATCTCTGGACTGGGAATTTTGTGAAGATATTAAAGGTGATTAGGGAGGTAGGAGTGGCAAAAGAGACGCTGACATACTCTCCAGTTCAGCCCTGGACAGACCTTGCAGGGTCTGGTGGCTGCTTACACCTCTCCCTCTTCTACTGTTGGTTGTTTTCTTGCCAGTGAAGAACCCCTTTGTGGGTGCTCTTTGTTAGTGCCCAGATGCGTGCCGAGCCCGAGTGCCAAGATTTGTTGAGTATTCTATGATAGCCCCAGAAGCCTGAGTGGAGGCCTATGTGTGGCTGCAGCTCCCCTTCTGTGTCCTTCAGAAGGATTCCTGCACTGGTCTCTGGGTCCCACTCTCTCTGAGTCACTTTCCCCTTTATCCCTTAGATAGCTCTCACTGCCCATTCGTTTGTCCTTTTATACCGTGTATTTCTACAGGCTTGTTAGCACACATTACCTCACGCATCTCCTGCTGTCCGTAAGCTGGCTTGGACTTGTTTTGAGGGACAGATTAGAAGAATTTGCCAGAAACTCAAATATCTTTGAGTGGTTGCTTCCTAATAGGGGCAGAGTACAGGTCTGACCTCTTACATGTTCTTCCCTGCAGCAAAGCCCACTTCTTCCTGAGACTTTATGAGTCACTAGCAACCACAACTTGTCATTTCAATTTGGTTCCCCAGTCTCACCTCTACCTGTCCCCTTTAACTCAACTCTCTTCTTCCTTTAATCCTTATGTATTTCTGTAATACAATGTATTTGTTATATTGGCTGCTGACTGCTTCCCCTGTTACAAGGTCAGCTCTAACAAGGGTAGAGATTTGTCTTGGGTTGGCCAGAAAGTTTGTTATGGTTCTTTTTGTGTGTGAAATTAAAGACACATTTTTCATTCTTACCAATAACTTTATTTATTTATTTATTTTTAATTTTAATTTTAAAAAATTTTATTGTTGTTGTATTACATCCATCCCCTTTTTGCTCCCCTCTGTCCCCCTCCCCCAATAACTTTATTGAGTTGGATATTTTAAGTATGTCAGGTATCTCCCACGTGGTATAACATTGATTGTTCTTAATTAATATCTTGATTTGGGTCGCTTTCAACTTCAACTGGTTTTCCTGACTGTGGAGCATCATCCAGTGAGAAATATTCAGCATGAAACTTAGTGCACTGCAATCTTTTCCTTCTCATTTCAGCTGAATTTTTACCTTTCTTGAAATAATAAAGCATAATACGCTGAAAATGTGTTTTTTTTCATCTTCAGTATTAAAATGGCTAAACAAAAATTCACAAATTGTGATAAATTTTTTTAAAGCATGCTAAAGTCTCTGGCTGGTAGCACAGTGGATAAGGTGCTGGCCTGTGAACCCAAAGGTCACTGGTTCGATTCCCAGCCAGGACACATAAGCAGGTTGTAAGCCGGGTCTCCAGCAAGGTCCATAGCTAAAGGCAGGTGAAAGGTAACCATACATTGATGTCTCTGTCCCTCTTAGCCTCTCTCCTTTCTCCTTTCTCTAAGAATAATAAAATAAAATCTTTAAAAAAATAAAAAGAAATTAAAAAATAAACAGATAAAAGCATGCTAATTTGACAGGTGTCATAACACAATCTAACAAAATTACCTCAAGTGAAGTTAAAGACAACTACACACTACTAGAGCCAACTTAGAGGGAAAAAAACCAAACTTTTTGGCCAACCCAGTATCTTTTTTGAAAGGCTGCTGGAGCAGTGCCTAATATGTAGGAAGCACTTAATTAATATTTGTGAATGAGTGAAAGGAAAGCAAAACTTGATATAGAGTGTTACGGAGCCTTTAGACTCAGAAAAGGGAATAACCACCTCACAAGAATCCTCTCCCTGTTCCACCCTGTCCCTATTAAACACATGGTAGCAAGTCTTTGCCCTTCAACTCAAGCCATGGCCCACCCTTGATTATCCTTCATGGCTATGCCCAGTCAGGTCTATCTCAAGTGTTCAAGGTTCTCTTATCTCTCTACTGGCCTGTGGCTCCAGGCCATTTTCCCCTCTCAGTTGGTCCACAGCAACAGCTTCCAGACTGGCCCCCATGTTCACATTGCCTCCCTCAACTGGTGCTATCAAAACAGCCAAGTGACTGATCACTCAGTATTTGGGCCAGCTGCTGGCCCATATAAGTACAGTGACCCAAATAAAACAAAGATTATTTCTCAGTAACAGTTCAGAGTTGGGGAGTTGAGCTGTCAGGGCAGTTGTCTGTGAGGTCAGCATAGAGCCAGGCTACTTCCATCTGGTTTCACTAACTTCAAGGGATGATGTCCTCAGCTGTGTAGTCAAAGTTGGGCTCACCACCACCATATGTCAAATTCAGCCAAGGAAGAATATGACCCCCAAATGGTAATTAATGCTTCCTTTTTCATCCTGTTGGCTGGAGCTTAGTCTCATGACCAAACCTGGTTACAAGGAAATCTGGGAAATGCAGTTTTCTGATGAATTATATTAAAAGGAAGAAGGGGAGAATGGATCCTGGAAGTCACAGCCACATGAAAACAGATGATGCACATCACCCCGTTTGAAACCCTTTGGTGCCTTACTGCTACATATTAAATGAAGTTGAAACTCCTTGCTATGCCTGTTCAGCCCTGCATAACCAGGCCCTCCTTTGCTAAGTGCTTTTCCACCTTCCCATGCTTCACCTAGTCAGCACTTTCTCCTTTAACTCTAAGCACAAGTGTCCTCACTTCAGAGAAGTTGGCCTGATCTTCTCTGCCCTGCACCCCACCCCCAGTTGCTCTGTTATTATTTTGTCCAATGCTGCCACTAGAGCATCAACTGTGTAAGGAAGGGACTGTGTCCCTGTCTCTGATACTGTGTTGTGGCAGATGAATGAAGTCTGAGCCACATTGATCCTTGTGCTTTCTTCCCTTCTAGGACACCAGAGACTTCTTGAACAGGTAAAAGAGCTTCCCCTGATGACTGTGCCTCACTCATTCCCCTGTGCCTGTGACCCCACCCCTTATCCTTGACCATGTTCCATTTGAATTACTGGGGAGTGAAATGATGCCAAAGGTGCCCACAATCATGGTTCCTCCTGGGAAGCAAGAATACATCCTTGAGCTGGAGATTTGCTGTCCACTAGAGCAAATTCTCTGTGGAGTCCCAACTGCTTGGCTGGCTCTCCTTGTCTGAGACTGGACAGGTGGCGAGGGCAGCAAGGTGGCTCAGTAAACTAAAGTGTGCTGGAGGTTGAGTGCTCATGGTTGCAGTTCATTTAGTGTGTTTGGCCCATTTGCCTGATGGGGGCACTCATACTTTTCCCTCACCCCTTCATACTTGTCATGAGTATTGAGAGAAAGGGAAGAGGAGCTAAGGTTATGTCTGTCATCTTCTCAGGTATCCACGGAAGAAGTTCTGGCTTGGGAAACCTATTGCTCGGGTGGTTAAAAAAAGGACAGGAGAATTCTCAGAGAAACTTCTGTGTCTGCAGCGAGGCCTGCGAGAATTCCAGAGTAAGGGTTGGGAAAACGATGGGGTGGGAGCCAGGAGGGGGGCTGGCAGTCTGAGGAAGGTCCGTCTCCTTACTGTCCCATTCTCCTACCTCAGTCCTCTGAGGGTTTATGTTTATGTGAGAAATGAGCCTGTAAATTTGCTGGGGTTTGAGGGTCATTGCTTTTCTTTTTTATCTCCAGGGAAGCTGCTGAGAGACTTGGAATATAAAACGGGTGAGTATCTAAAAGGTTGTTCTCAGATTTACCTCAAATAAAGAATACTCTTCCCACAGAGATTGTGGTTGTCCCGCGGTGCCCCAGGGAGTCCCTTGTCTTATGCCACAGGGAAAATTTCCCAGCTGCTAATTTCAATCCCCACCCCGTCCCCCTGCAGCGTTTTCTGAACAGTCGCTACTCTTCAGGTTTCAGGAGAGGCCTCCACATGGTAGTTTGGCCCTTCTCACACTGCATTTGGTTATTCTTGCCTCATGGGTCCTACAACCAGTCCATTCGCTGTGACTGAGTTTCTTATCGTCTGTCCCATCACAAGCCTCCTGTTTTCAGAGCCAGTGGTGATGGCAATCCTGAGGCCAGAAACCTGCTGTCAAGTTGTGTCCTACATGCTCTGAGGGACCCTGTACAAGTGGACCAAGATGTGACTGGCTCCCTTGGATTGTGCAGAGTGGCAACCCTGCCATGGACACTGTGGAGACTGGTGGCCCCATCCGGCTCACTGGTGACAGTTACCTCTTTTGTTCCCACAGTGAGTGTCACCCTGGATCCGCAGTCAGCCAGCCAGTACTTGCAGCTGTCAGAGAACTGGAAGTGTGTGACCTACAACAGTGGCCTGTACCAGAATGCTTACCTGCACCCCCAGCAGTTTGACTGTGAGCCTGCTGTGCTGGGCAGTAAGGGATTCACCTGGGGCAAAGTCTACTGGGAAGTAGAGGTGAAGAGGGAGAGGTGGTCTGAGGATGAAGAGGATAAGGATGAGGAGGAAGATTGGCAAGAGGAGGAAGCTGAGGAGGAGGCTGTCTATGGGGATGGATATGCTGATTGGGGAACTGATGAGGAAGAGGAGTCCTCATCAGGAGAAGAAGAGCAAGAAGAGGAGGAGGAGGAGGAGGAGGAAGCTCTGGAAAGCTGCATGGTGGGTGTGGCCAGAGACTCTGTGAAGAAAAAGGGTGAACTCTCCCTGCAGCCCGAGGATGGGGTGTGGGCGCTGCGCCTCTCCTCTGCAGGCATCTGGGCCAACACCAGCCCCGAGGCTGAGCTCTTCCCGTCAGTGCAGCCCCGGAGAGTGGGCATTGCCCTGGATTATGAAGGGGGCACCGTGACTTTCATCAATGCGGAGTCGCAAGAACTCATCTATACCTTCACTGCCACCTTCACCCAGCGCCTGGTCCCTTTCCTGTGGCTCAAGTGGCCTGGAACACGCCTCCTGCTGAGACCCTGAGTACCCTGTCTGATGACTCTCACTGGCTCCCACCCCTTTTGGAATTGCAGGATGAATGGGGAAGGAGGTATCTGAATCAAGAGAGGGAAGGCATCTGAATCCTCTGCTGGTCCCCTCCCTTTGGGCGTGGCCCTTGAGACCTCACTCAGTGCTGCTCTTCCGCTCACACTGCCTTGGCTGGCTCTTCTGCCACCTCCTGGGGGTCCTGTGCAAACTTACCACTCTGAAGTCCCTGTGGGCTCCTTCCTTCCTCCTGTCCATTGCCTTTGACCCAGTCCTGCATCCCTTGCCAGATGTCCTTGGGAAAAATCAGTGGACTGTTTCATCCTGGCCTTTTTGCTGTCCCCAAATCCTCTAGTTTCCTCTCACACAAATCCACCCTGCTGCCTTTCCTGGTACTTTAAAACAGAGCTGCCCCAATTCGGTGAAATATGTATTAATAGGCTAAAAATGAACTGAATGAAGACCCAGTGAGGCTTCCCTGGCACTTGAATAAGGCACCTGGAGTCCAGTGGAAGTCTTCCTATGATCCAGAGCAGAGACCCTGCTCCTCTGAGACTAGGGTTCCAGGTCTGAGGAGGTGGGGCTCCCTGTAGCCATCTTTGGTCTTAGGAAAGGCCTAAAAATCTAGCTTTGGGGTGACATTTATAATCAGTGATCCATAAATTATCTTTGTGGGTTGGTGATGAGAATTTTAAGAATCCAGGATATCTTGTTACTTTTGGTCCATCTAAAACCAGTGCAAATTACCCAGTCAAGCAAAGCGTCCCCTGCTTTGGAAGCTGATCAGTTTTTCCAGCAGGGTCTTTTGTTCCTGACACTGGCCCTATCATTTTCCTAGCAGAGGGACTGGACATTGCAAGACAGGCTGTGTGAGAGGAAAGGAAGGCAGCAGGAGTCCATAAGCCCACCAGGTCTTCATTCATGTCAAGAGAGGAATTAAAGTAAATCTGCCCACAGGTCCAGCCCGAATACCAGCCTTTGTCCAGGCCCCTAGTGCCACCAGGTTAACACACTTCCCTGTTCCAGTCAGATAACTTGATAATCATGTCCCTGCCCTGCCTAAGAGACTGCTCCCAGCTGCTGTGGATTGCAGTGCTCCTGTAGCCTGCATGCTGTGTACGTCATGCTGCCTGAGTCACGAACATCTGACTTCTGCCTCTAGTTCTGTAAGCTTGAGGGTGGGTACCATATCTTGTATTTCTGTTGTATTCTCCATGGCACCTAGTACACTGCTGGGTGCAGAATATGTGTTCAGTAAAATCTTGGTGGAATGCATAGCCTTAATTTATGTATATTTGTTTATAACTCAGATATCACCAGGCCTTCTCAGTTTATGACTGCAAAGGTTTCATTGAAAGCAGTAGCCTAGGGCTTTTCTTCTGGGTCAGAACTCTTGTGACTGCTTTTTGTCCTTCACAAATGCTGTCTCTGCTGGAAGTCCCCAAAGAGCCCCCCATGGGACCCAGGCTAGCCAAAGCCAAGGTCTGGCATTTGTATGTGACAGGATTCTAGTGAGAAGGTATTGTCCACCATAGCACTCCCCAAATCTTTTTGGAAAATAAACAGTACCCAGAAGGAAACATAACCTAGAGATCCAACCTGCCTCCTGACACCGCTATGACCATTTCTTGTCTGTTCTGAATTTTTTATTTTGCTGCCATATTAAAGATAGAAAAGAGGGATCACACAACTACATCTGGGATTCACTGTATAACCAGCATACTTCTTCCCTTTACTCTGATTTGTGACTTATTTATGTTTCATATTTTTATAGTTCCTTTTCTAAATAGATATATGCAGAATATCAGTTATTAGAAATAAGACATGCATTATCAATTAAAAGGCCTATTAATGCATTTTTGAATCTTGATAGATAATCACTAGCACAGTATTGAGTATGTAAATTTATGCCTTGGCTGGTGTGGTTCAGTGGATTGGTGCCAGCCTGAGAACCCAAAGGTTGCTGGTTTGATTCCCAGTAAGGGCACATAACCAGGTTGCAAGTCAGGTCTCCAACTAGGTCCGGAGCTGGAGGCAGGTGAAAGGCAACCATACATTGATGTTTCTCTCCCTCCCTGACTTTCTCTCTGAAAATAATAAAATCTTTTAAAAAAATTTATTTTGTTGATTGATATGGATTGCTCCCTAAATTTATGCTCTCTAATCTTATTTATGGAATAATTTAATAATTCTTAAAATTCCATTTATCCTCTTTTGGAAAGAATTTTTGTATACTAAGATTTCTAAAACTTACTATGGAGATCATTGTATAATGAAAAGCTAATAGTTATTAAAAAGGAAACATTTCCATTTAAATAATGTATTAATGTTTTCATGTCATTATTGCTTTAATGAGTTTTGTGAGCATCATAGTTTCAAAATAAACTGGAGAAAATAAAATAAGTTTCCCCATAAAAGACCTTTGCAAAATAATAAAAGTTTTCTGTACTAATATACTACCTTAATGTACAGATTTGCCAGTAAGATTTATTCAACTTCTTTTGATTTGTTTTTTATGTTCATTTTCAAAGTTTTGCTTTCAGAAATTATAGCTGCACTTAGCTACAATGATATTGAAAAAAAAGTCCCTGGTTTCATTTCTCTCTCCAGAGGCCACATTCATCCTTGTAGCAGACTATTAGGGTGATTACCCTAATTTTTCCCAGATAACAAATTTTGGGCATTATCCTCTGCTTCCCATTGTGAAGAGGGAAAATGGAGCACTATTCCTGTCACTACACCCCACCCACCCTTCAGTCCAGACATCACATAAGTGCTTGGTAGGTTAATCTTTATATCAGTGTGATAACTACACCTATACAACTCTGTCATCTCTGGAGTCAGTAATTGCCTTTTCCTTCTTTTGTTTTGTCTCCTGCACTCTCATCACCAGTTGTCTAATCTCAAGATGTGCAGTCATCAGAGGCTTTGAACTCTTTGTCCTCCTGATGTGTCTCCTGCAGCCTCCTGACTGGTCTATACAGCTTCATGGATCTTCCTTCACCCTCAGATCTGGAGTCCTGGGTTGGTTCTATTTCTTTATCCTGTGTTTTCCTTCTTAACTAACTATTTTGGCGAAACATCATTCAGTAGTTTCTGAGAAATGGCGCCTGGAAGGTGAAATTTTGAAATCATAAATACCTGGAAATGTCTTTTCTATCTTCACACTTACTTGTTAGGTTCACTGAGTATGGGAGTCTTAGTTGGAAATCATTTTCCTTCAGAATTTCAAAGGTGTTGGTCCATTGCCTTCTAGTCTTCATTGATTCTGTTGCCCAATCCTTTGTATGTGGCCTGATTTCTTTCTGGAAGTGTTATAGGGTCTTATTTGTGTCCTTACTCTTAAATTTTTTGATATGCCTTTGCATGAGGTCCCCTCTTCCATTGTGCCAATTAACTCAGTGGGCCCTGCCAGTCTAGAAATTTATAACCTCTCAGTTCTGGAAAACTGCTGAATTATTTCTTGATGCTTTTTCTTGCCTTCATGTTCTCTTTTCTCTCAAACCTGTTATCATCAGCCTTTGTGTATCTTCTGAATTCATTTATTGAGGACTTGTCATTTGCCAGGATGTTTAGATTACAACAGAGGTAAGGTAAACACAGAGTTTCTGCACTCTTGAAGTTTATGTTGCAGTAGAGGGTGAGAAGTCATGAGCTAAAATAAAAAATAGTAACTGGGTATGCAAAGAACAAAAGTAGGATTGTAATGGACAGTGACCAATATTCATTTATTTTCCTTGGTGTAATTATTTTTTGCAATATTGTTTGCATGGTTACAGTTGTCCCAATTTTCCCCCTTCACGCCCTTCTACCCAGCCCATCCCCCAGTTCTATGCTGTTGTCCATTTGCATGGATCCTTTATATACTAGAGTATGTTGACTAATCCCTTCACATTCTTTCAGTCAGCCCTCACTAGGATCTTTTTTTTTTTTTTAATTAATTAATTGTTGTTTTATTACAGTTGTCCCATTTTTTCCCCATTGTTTTCCCTTGCCCTTCCCTCCCTGTCCCCTCTCCCACAGTCAATTCTCACTTTGTTGTCCATGTCCATGGTTCATTTATACTAGCTCCCTGACCCTTCCTCATCTTTGCCCCCTTTTCCCCTTCTCCACGCTCCTCTTATCACTGTCAGTCTGTTCCTTGATTCCATGCCCCTGGTTCTATTTTATTCCTTTGTTTGTTTTGTTCAATAGTTTCCTGTATTAGGTGAGATCATATGGCATTTGTCTTTTGCCAACTGACTTATTTCACTAAGCATAATACTCTCCAGTTCCATCCATACTGTTGCAAAAGGTACGAGTTCATTCTTTCTGCTGTGTAGTATTCCATTGTGTAAAAGTACCACAGTTTTTTGATCCATTCATTCACTGATGGACACTTAGGCTGCTTTCAGTACTTGGCTATTGTAAATAGTGCTGCTATGAACATAGGGGTACACAGGTTCTTTTGAATTGGTGTTTCAGGATTCTTGGGGTATAACCCTAGAAGTGGAATCACTGGATCAAAAGGAAGTTCCATTTTTAGTTTTTTGAGAAAATTCCATACTATTTTCTACACTGTCTACACAGTCTGCATTCCCACCAACAGTGCCCTAGGGTTCCTTTTTCCCTTGCCAGCACTTGTTTGTTGATTTGTTGATGATGGCAATTCTGATAGGTGTGAGGTGGTATCTCATTGTGGCTTTAATTTGCACCTATGATGACTAGTGATGTTGAGCATTCACTCATATCACTATGGGCCCTCTGTATGTCCTCCTTGGAGAAGTGTCTGTTCAGGTCCTTTGCCTATTTTTAAATTGGGTTGTTTGTCTTCCTGGTGTTGAGTTGTATAAGTTCTTTGTATATTTTGGAGCTCAAACCCTTGTTTGAGGTGTCATTGACAAATATGTTTTCCCATTTGATTGATTGCCTTTTCCTTTTCCTTTTGCGGATGTTTTCTTTAGCTGAGCAGAAACTTTTCAGTTTGATGTAGTCCTATTTGTTTGTTTATTCCCTTATTTCCCTTGCCCCAGCAGAAATATTGCTGCATGGGATGGCTGAGATTTTGCTGCCTATGTTTTCCTCTAGGACTTTTATGGTGGCACAGCTTGTGTGTAAGTCTTTTATCCATCTTGAGTTTATTCTGATGTATGGTGTAAGTTGATGGTCTAGTTTCATTTTTTTTGCATGCCCTTGTCCAGTTCTACCAACATTACTTGTTGAAGAAGCTATTTTCACTCCATTTTATACTCCTTCCCCCTTTGTCAAAAATTAATTGACCATAAAGAACTGGGTTTATTTCTGGGCTTTCTATTGTGTTCCATTGATCTATATGTCTATTCTTATGCCAATACCAGACTGTTCTGATTATAGTGGTGTTGTAATGTAGTTTAATATTTGGTATTGTGAGTCCTCCTCTGTTGTTCTTTCTCAAGATCACTGAGGCTATTCAGGGCTGTTTTTGGTTCCATAGAAATGTTTGAAGTATTTGTTCTAGATCTGTGAAATATGTCATTGGTATTTTAATAGGGATTGAATTTAATCTATAAATTGCTTTGGATAGTATGGACATTTTAAATTTTAAATTAATTTTATTATTTATTTTATTTTATTGTTGTTGTACTATGTTCATTTTCCCCCCTCTGCTCTTCCCTTCCCCACCCTCCCTATCCCGTACCCACAGTCAATCCCACATGTTGTCCATTTCCGTGGGTCATCCATACTAGTTCCTTGACTAAACTGTTCCCTTTCTTTGCCTCCTTCTCTTCCCTAGTATGGACATTTTTTTTTTTGAAGATTTTAATTCATTATTTTTAGAAAGAGGGGAAGGGAGAGAGGCAGAGAGGGAGAGAGACATCAATGTATGGTTGCGTTTCACCTGTCTCCAGCCACAGGCCTGACTGGAGACCTGGTTTGCAACCTAGTTATGTGCCCTGGCTGAGGAATCGAACCTACGACCTTTGGGTTTGCAGGCTGGTGCCTTATCCACTGTGCTACCAGCCAGGGCCTTAGTTATGGACATTTTAATGATGTTAATTCTCTCAATTTATGAACATGGTATATGCTTCCATTTATTTGTATCTTCCTTAATGTTTTTCTTCAGTATTCTGTGGTTTTCTGAGTATAGATCATTTACCTCCTTACGTTTATTCCTAGATAGTTTACTTTTCTTGTTGCTATAATAAATGGGATTTTTTCCCTATTTTCTATCTCTGATGTTTCATTGTAGGTATACAAAAATGCCTTTGATTTCTGGATATTGTCTTTGTACCAGCTATTTTGCTGAATTCACTTATTAATTGTCTTTGTACCCAGCTGTTTTGCCGAATTCACTTATTAGGTCCAGTAGTTTTTTGGTAGAGTCTAGAGGGTTTTCCATGTACACCATCATGTCATCTGCAAATAATGACAGTTTTACTTCCTTTCCAATTTGGATGCCTCTGATTCCTTTTTCTTGTCTGATCACTGTGGCTAGAACTTCCAAAACTATGTTGAATAGAAGTGGAGAGAGAGGACATCCTTGTCCTGTTCTTGACTTTAGGGGGAAAACTTTTAGTTTTTTCCCATTGTCTAGGATATTGGTTGCAGGTTTCTTGTATATGACTTTATGATGTTGAAGTATGCTCCCTCTGTTCCCACTTTGCTGAACATTTTTCTCATAAATAGGTGCTGTACTTTCTCAAATGCTTTTTCAGCATACACTGATATGATCATATGGTTTTTGTCTTTCATTTTGTTAATGTGGTATATTATGTTTATTGATTTGTGAGTATTATACTATCCATGCAAGGTGCAACCCTGGGATGAATCCCACTTGATCATGGTATGTGATTTTTTTAATGTATTGCTTGATCCAGTTAGCTAATAGTTGAGGATTTTAGCATCTACGTTCATTAAAGATATTGCCTGTAATTTTCTTCTTTGTTGTATCTCTACTTGGTTTTGGGATTTGGATAATACTGGCCTCATAAAAAGAGGTTGGGAGTCTTTCTCTTTTTGAATTTTTTGGAATAGTTTGAGAAAGATAGGAGTTAGTTCTTTGAGTATTTGGTAAAATTCATCTTTGCTGCCATCCAGTCCAGGCTTCTGTGTGGGGGTAGTTTTTTGATTACTGCTTCAATTTCACTAGTTATTATTGGTCTTTCTGGTTTTCTGCTTCTTCCTGATTCAGTTTTGGAAGATTGTATATTTCTAGAAATTTGAACATTTTACCCACGTTGTCCTACTTTTTGGCATATAGCAACTTCTTACAATCACTTATTTCTGTGGTATCAGTTACTTCTCTTTTCTGATTTTTTTAAAGAGTCCTCTCTTTTTTTCTTGATGAGTCTGGTTAAGGATTTATCAGCTTGTTTATGTTTTTAATGAATCAGCTTCTGGATTTTTGATCCTTTGAATTTTTTTTTTTTTAAGTCTCTATGCCTTAATTCTTCTCAGTTCTTATTTCCTTCCTTCTACTCATTCTGGGGTTTGTTTGTTGTTTTCCTCTAGTTCTTTTAGATGTGGAGTTTGATTGTTAATTGGAGATTTTTCTATCTTCCTAGGTAGGCCTGTAATTCTCTGAACTTTCCTCTCGGGACTGCTTTTGCTGTGTCCCAAAGATTTTGGGTTGTTTTTTGTTCATTTTCATTTCTTTCTCGATACTTTTTTATTTCTTGTTGATCTTCCATGTATTTGAATGTGTTTGTAATTTTTTCCTTGAGGTTGGTTTCTAGTTTTAAGCCATTGTGACCTGAGAAGATGCTTGTTATGATTTAGTTTCTTGAATTTGTTGAGTCTTGTTTTGTGTCCTACCATGTGGTTTACCTTTGAAAATGATCCATGTGTGTTTGAAAAGAGTATGTGTTTTGTATCTTTTGAGTGAAATATTTAAATATTGATTAAGCCTATTTGATCTACAGTGTTTAGTGCTTTTATATTTCTATTGATTTTTTGTCTTGAAGATATGTCTGTTGTTGACTGTGGGATGTTAAATCTCCTGCAATGACTATGTTGCTGCCACTCTCTATCTTATAGACCTCCAAGATTATTTTTTAAATTTAATTTTATTGTTGTTGTATTACATCCATCCCCTTTCTGCTCCCCTCTGTCCTCTTCCCTACCCACCCATTCCCCCACAAAGTCAATCCCACTTGTTGTCCATGTCCATGGTTCCTCCATACTAGGTTCTTGTATAAATTTCTCCCCTTCCTTGCCTCTTCTTCCCCCCTCCCCCCACCCCTCTTCCCCTGCCCACTGAAGGCCTATTCACTGTATTCATGTATCTGGTTGTGTTTTGCTTGTTAGTTTTGTTCATTATTGTCCTGTAATAGGTGAGATCATATGGTATTTGTCCTTCACTGACTGGCTTATTTCACTAAGCATAATACTTTTCAGTTCCATCCATGTTGTTGCAAAAGTTAGGAGTTCCTTCTTTCTTTCTGCTGTGTAGTATTCCATTGTGTAAATGTACCAAAGTTTTTTGATCCAATCATCCACTGATGGGTGGGCACTTAGGCTGTTTCCAGCACTTGGCTATTGTAAATAGTGCTGCTATGAATATAGGGGTACATAGGTTCTTATGAATTGGTATTTCAGGATTCTTTGGATATAGTCCTAGTAGTGGAATTGCTGGATCAAAAGGCAATTCCACCCTGGCTGGTAGCACAGAGGGTAAGGCGCCAGCCTGCGAACCCGAAGGTCGCAGGTTGGATTCCTCAGCCAGGGCACATAACAAGGTTGCAAACCAGGTCTGTAGTCAGATCTGTGGCTGGAGTCAGGTGAAAGGCAACCATACATTGATGTCTCTCTCCCTCTTTGCCTCTTTCCCTTCCCCTCTTTCTAGAAATAATGAAATAAAATCTTTAAAAATAAAAAAAAGACAGTTCCATTTTTAGTTTTTTGAGGAAACTCCATACTGTTTTCCAAAATGGCTGCACCAGCCTTCATTCCCACCAGCCGTGCACAACGGTTCCCTTTGTCCACACATCCTCGCCAGCACTTGTTGTTTGTTGATTTGTTGATGATTGCCATTATGACAGGTGTGAGGTGGTATCTTATTGTGGTTTTAATTTGCACCTTTCTGATGGCTAGTGATGTTGAGCTTTTTTTTTTTTTTTAAATTTATCATCTTTAGATAGAGAGGGGAAGGGAGAGAGACAGCAAGGGAGAGAGACATCAATGTATGGTTGCCTTTCACCTGCCATGGACCTGACTGGAGACCTGGCTGGTAAACTGGTTATGTGCCCTGGCTGGGAATCGAACTAGCGACCTTTGGATTTGCAGGCCGGTGCCTTATCCACTGAGCCACCAGCCAGGGCCGACCATTCTTTCATATGCCCTGGGCCCTTTGTATATCTTCCTTAGTGAGTTGTCTGTTCAGATCTTTTGCCCATATTTTAATTGGGCTGTCTGTCTCCCTGGTGTTGAGTCGCATTAGTTCTTTATATATTTTGAAGATCAAACCATTATCTGAGGTATCAAGATTTTTTTTATATACTTAGTTGCTCCCCTATTGGGTGCATATATGTTTATAAGGGTTATATCCTCTTGTTGAACTACTCCCATGAGTGTTATGTAGTGACCTTCTTTGTCTCTTATTATGACCTTTTTACTGAAGTCTATTTTGTCTAAGTATTGCTATCCCAGCTTTTCTTTCATGCCTATTTGCATGGAGTATTTTTTTCTCTCCTTTCGCTTTCAGTCTGTATGAATCTTTTGTTCTGGTGTGAGTCTCTTTTAGACAGCATATATATGGGTCATGTTTTCTTATCCATTCAATTCCCCTATGTCTTTTGATTAGAGCATTTAATTCATTTACATTTAAGGTTATTATTGATAGTCACTTATTCATTACCTTCTTTTTCCCTTTGTACCTATGCCCTCTCTGTGTTACTTCTCTTAGAGCAGTTCTGTTAGCATCTCTTGCAATATTGGTTTGTTGGAGATGTACTCTTTTAGCCTTTTTTGGGGGGTTAGTTCTCAGATGCTTTTTATTTCACCTTTTACTTATTTTTTAAAGATTTTATTTTGTAGGTTTTTCATTACTATTTATTCTGCTTATATCTCCTTCCCCCTGCATTCACCACACTGTTGTCCAAGTCCATGA
The DNA here is from genome assembly GCA_004026585.1 of Noctilio leporinus. NCBI lineage: Eukaryota > Metazoa > Chordata > Mammalia > Chiroptera > Noctilionidae > Noctilio > Noctilio leporinus. The sequence goes on from PVIW01011159.1 coordinate 35,088, forward strand.
GTCCTTTTTCCTTTTTGCTAAATTCCTCCACCCCTTACCATTCCTCCTTAGTTATCATTCTGCTATGAGTCTGTCATTATTTTCCTTGTTAGTTCGTTAGATTTCACATATAAGTGAAATCATATCACATTGTCTTTCTCTGATTACCTTATTTCATCTAGCATAATGAAATATGCTAGATGAAATAAGATGCTCCAGGTCCATCAGTGTTGTAAAGGGTGAAGTCTTAATTTTTATGGTGGAGTAATATTCCATTGTGTGAATGTCCAAATGTCCTATAGTTGTTTTATCTGCTCATCTACTAGACATTTGGGAAACTTCCATATCTTGGCAATGGTAAATAACACTGTAATGAATATAGGGGTTCTTTCCAATTACTGTTGGGTTCCTGTGGTTATATTCCAAGAAATGGGACTGCTGGGTCAAAAGGCAGATCCATTTTTTATTTTTTGAGGTCTCTATACTGCTTTCCACAGTGGCTGCACCAATCTGCATTTCTACCAAGAGCAATCAGAAAAAAACAAGAAATAAAAAGCATCCAAATTGGAAAGAGAAGTCAAAGCACCTTTGTGTGCAGATGACATAATCCTGTATGTACATAGGGAACCCATGAAATTCCACCAAGAAACTACTAGGACTGATAAATGAAATCAGTAAAGCAGCAGGATACAAAATTAACATCCAGAAAGCAATTGCATTTTTATGCCAATAACTAACAAGGAAATTTAAAAAACAATCCCATTCACAATTGCTTCAAAAAGAATGAAATACCTAGGAATAAATCTAACCAAGACCAGTGCTTGGAAAATTATAAGATACTGAAGAAGAAATTGAGGAAGATACAAATAAGTGGAAGCACATATTGTGATCATGGACAGGAAGAATTAACATCATTAAAATGTCCATAGTACCCAAAGCAATCTGTAGGTTCAATGCAATTTCTATTAAAATCCAATAATGTATTTCACAGAGCTAGAACAAATATTTCAAAAATGTATATTGAACCACAAAATGCTCCGCATAGCACCTGCAATCTTGAAAAAGATATGTAAAGTTGGAGGAATCATGCTACCTACTATGAAACTATATTCTAAGGTCATAGTAATCAAAACAGCATGGTACTGGATAAAAACTGACACAGATCAGTGGAACAGAATAAAGATCCCAGAAATAAACCCAGTCATTTATAGCAAATTAATATTCAACACAGGGAGCAAGTACATGCAATGGACTAAAGATAGTTTATTCAATAAATGGTGTTGGTAAAATTAGATACATGCAGAAAAATGAAACAAGATTACCTCCTTATACTACACACAAGAATAAATGCAGAATAGATGAAAGACTTAAATGTTAAGCCCCAAATTATAAAAATCCTAGAAGAAAACAGCAAAATCCCAGCCATAACTCATAGCACTAGTTTATCAGATATATGAGGTCTGTCCCAAAAGTATCAACATTGGCATTGGCTTGATATTTTTGGGATAGACCTTATATCTTCCCCAAGCAAAAGAAACAAAAGAAAAAAATAAAAAATACAAAACAAAAACCCCAAATTGGACTACATTACACTAAAAAGTTTTTGCACAGCAAAGAAAGCCATCAACAACAATAACAAAAAACAGTGAATGGGAAGACATATTTGCTGATATATCTGATAAGTGGTTAATATCCAAAATTTATAAGGAACTTACAACACTTAAAACCAAAAAATCCCAAACAAGCCAATTAACAAATGAGTGAAGGACCTGAAGAGACACAATGAGGTCATACAGATGGCTAATAGGTATATGAAAAGATGCTCAGCATCACTAATCACTAAAGAAATGCAAATGAAACCCACAATGAGATATCATCTCACACCTGTCAGAATGGCTGTCACCAATAGATCAACAAACAAGTGATGACAAGGATGTGAAGGGGAATCTTTTTGCATTGCTCACATTTCATTTTATTTATTTATTTATTTATTTAAAAATTTTATTGTTGTATTACATCCATCCCCTTTTTGCTCCCCTCTGTCCCCCTCCCCACCCACCCATTTCCCCCAAAGTCAATCCCACCTGTTGTCCATGTCCATGGTTCCTTTATACTAGGTTCTTGTCTAAGCTGCTCCCTTTCTTGCTTTGCCCATTTTTCAATTGGGCTGTCTCCCTGGTGTTGAGTCGCATTAGTTCTTTATATATTTTGGAGATCAAACCCTTGTTTGAAGTATCATTGGAAATTATGTTTTCCCATACAGTTGGTTCCCTTTGAATTTTGCTGATATTTTCTTTAGCTGAACAGAAACTTTTCAATTTGATATAGTCCCATTTATTGATTTGTTCTTTTATTTCCTTTGCCCTTGGTGAAGTATCAGTAAACATATTTTTGCGTAGGATATCCAAAAGTTTACTGTCTATATTTTTCTCCAGAACCTTAAACACTGCTTATGTTTAAATCCTTTATCCATCTTGAGTTTATTTTGGTGTATGGTATAAGTTGGTGGTCTAGTTTTATCTTTTTGCATGTTGCTGTCCAGTTCTCCCAACACCATTTGTTGAAGAGACTGTTTTTATTCCATTTGATGTTCCTTCCCCCTTTGTCAAATATTAGTTGACCTGGGTTAATTTCTGGGCTCTCTATTCTGTTCCATTGATCTATATGTCTATTCTTATGCCAGTACCATGCCGTTTTGATGACATTAGCCTTGTAGTATTTGAAGTCCGGTATTGTGATTCCTCCTACCTTGTTCTTCTTTCTCAAGTATTTTATTTATTTTTCATTTTAATTTAATTGTTGCATTATATTCATCCCACTCTATTTTTTAAATTAAATTAATTTTTTTTGAGTTTGTAAACTTTTCTTAGTAGTGGTCTTATGTATGTGACATTTCCAAAGTGCCTTCACCTAGATTTGTAAGTGATATTGACACTTTTACACTTCAGTGAACCTCATTTATTAAGTAGCTAAAGCACATCTGACATCAAAGTCAATATAGAGAATGGTGAGCCAGTGCACATATATGCACATACATGTACTTATAGAAAAGCTATTGTCAAGCCCTGGTTGGTAGCACAGTGGAGAAGGTGTTGGCCTGAGAACCCAAAGGTTGCTGATTCGATTCCCCAGCCAGGGCACATAACCAGGTTGCAAGCCAGGTAACCTAACCAGGTTGTAAGCCAGGTCTCCAGCCAGATCCGTAGCTGGAGACAGGTGAAAGGCAACCATACATTGATGTTTCTCTCCCCTTCTGCACCCTTCCCTTCCCCTCTCTCTGAAAATAATTAGTAAAATCATTTTAAAAAAATAGCTATTGTCTATGTGTTTGAGAGCAAGTTGCCTACTGTATGGTCATCTTCCATTTTAAATGAGAGCCTTGCTGGATAGAGCAGTCTTTGTTGCAGGTCTCTGCTTTTCATCACTTGAAATATATTGTGCCAGTTCCTTCTAGCTTGTAGTGTTTTTGTTGAGAAATCAGCTGATAGCCTTATCTGAGCTCCCTTGCATTAGCTGTTTTTCCTTTGCTGCATTTAAGATTCTCTCTTTGTCTTTAAATTTCACCATTTATTTGCAGTGTTTTGAAATGGGCCTGTTTGGGTTAATTGTGATTGGAACTCTGTGCTTCCTGAACTTGCAAGACTTTTTCCTTCACCAAGTTTAGAAAGTTTTCTGTCATTATTATTTTTAAAACAATTTTTCTATCCCTTGCTTCCTTTCTTTTCCTGGTGTCCCTATGATGCTAATATTGTTATGTTTCATGTTGTCCCAAAGCTCCCTTAAACTATCCTCTTTCTTTTTGAGTCCTTTTTTGTTTTGTTTCTCTGGGCGTTTTTTTCTACCTTGTCTTACAACTCACTGATATAGTCCTTGGCTTCATCTAGTCTGCTTCTAATCTCTCTAGTGTATTCTTCATTTCAGATATTATATTCTTTAATTCCAACTGTTTCTTTATTTTTTATTTTTTAAAGATTTTATTTATTATTTTCAGAGAAAAGGGCAGGGAGGGAGGAAGAAAGGGAGAGAAGCATCAATGTATGGTTGCTTTTCACCTGCCTCCAGTTAAGGACCTGGTTTGCAATCTGGTTATGTGCCCTGACTGGGGAATTGAACCAGCAACATTTGGGTAAGTAGGCTGGTGCCAGTTCACCGAGCCACACCAGCCAGGGTCCAATTGCTTCTTATTTAAGGTTTCTGAGTCCTTTTACATGGTAATATAAATCCCACCAAGTTCCTTGTAGCTCCCATAAAGTTATGTATAGTTCTTAACAAGTTCCTTGAGCATTCCTATAACCGTT
>PVIW01011160.1:0-20887 GCA_004026585.1 Noctilio leporinus
CCATTTTTAGTTTTTTAAGGAAACCCCATACTGTTTTCCACAGTGGCTGCACCAGCCTACATTCCCACCAACAGTGTATGAGGGTTCCCTTTGCCCCGCATCCTCGCCAACACTTGTTGTTTGTTGATTTGCTGATGATTGCCATTCTGACAGGTGTGAGGTGGTATCTTATTGTGGTTTTAATTTGCATCTCTCTGATATGAGGCATTCTTTCATATGCCTCTGGGCCCTTTGTATATCTTCCTCAGTGAGTTGTCTGTTCAGTTCCTTTGCCCATTTTTTAATTGGGCTGTCTGTCTCCCTGGTGTTGAGTCGCATTAGTTCTTTATATATTTTGGAGATCAGACCCCATTTGTTTAATTCTTTTTCTGGAGTTTTTATTTGTTTGTTTGTTTGTTTGTTTTTCAATTTTAATCATGTTTCTTTGCCTCCTCATTTTGGCAGCCTCTCTGTGTTTGTTTCTGTGTATTCGATAGAGTTACTAATGACTCCCTGCCTTGGAAGTGTGGCCTAACATAGTAGGTGTCCTGCACGGTCCAGTGGCACAGCCTGACCTATCACCCAGGCTGGGTACTTGAGGTGCACCCTTCATTTGTGTTGAATACGCCCTCCTCTTGTAGTTTAGCCTTTATTGCTTTTGGTAGGTCAACAGGAGGTATTTATCCAGGCCAGTCAGCTACAAGGACTGGCCATGGTCATTGACTACCAACCTCTGCTCTCCATGGAGGATTAGCTGTGCAGGGACAGTGTGGTGGTGTACCAACATGGTCTGTAGCTTTCCAGTGGATACCCAGCTCTGGGGTTTCCCCGGTGGTGTAAGCCAGTGTCAGCCCTAACCTGTGTTCTGCCTGGGGCCACACTGCATAACCTATAAAACAATCTGTGATGGCTGCTACTTGTGCTGGGTTTGGAGATTCCCATCAAAGCCAAACTGTGAATCTAGGCTGGCTGCTACTAGTGCCTGATCTGAAACCACTTAGCAAGAGGTATGGGGCTGGGAGCTAACTGAGTCTGGCTGTTGCTATTTGATAGATTTTAGGGAGTTATGAAACATGAGCCAAGACCAGCCATTCATATGGAAAAATTGTGCTTAACAGTTTAGGTGGGCCTATAAGTTGGGTGGGATGGATGGAGTCTCAGGGGATCTCTGGGGTGGGGCAAACAGTGTTAGCTAGGTTGATGGAGTCTCAGATATGGTACCTGAATACTGGCTCAGTGGCTCTGAGGGAGGAGTGCTCAGAAAAGGGACAATGGCCTCTGCTTACGTTTCTGTATTGGAGAAAGCTGTCCTCCAGTTCCTGCACTGATACTAGAAACTTTAATTCCTCCCGGTATGCCACTGGTGCCTTTCAAGCTGCTACTCTTGAGGTGAAGCTCAGAGGGAGTAAATCTGAGTAAGTGTGTGTGTGGGTTCTTTAGGGGAAACTACTTGGAACTCCAGCAGTTTCTTCCACGGACTCAATCCATGCTGGTTGTTGCAGCTAGAAGTTACGGGGTCTTATCTTTCTGGCACTGGAATCCTGCGCTGGGGGACCTGATGTGTGGCCGGGATGCCTCATTCCCAAGATATTCCAGCTGAATGTTTATCCACCACTCATGGATGTGGGACCAGCCTATTCTGAGTCTCTACCCTTCCTACCAGTCTGGATGGATGTGGTTTCTTTAATTCTATAGTTTTGAAACATCTTCAACTTGATTTCTGATGGTTCTAAGTAATGGTTGTTCTGTACTTTTGTTATAATTTTGTTGTGCTTGTGCAAGGAGGTGAGCTGCATTTACCTATGTTGCCATGTTGACTGGAGGTCTTCCTGGAGGGCTCTACTTAAAATATGTACAAAATTACAAAGAATTGGGTGGAGAAATGAATGTTTATATAGAAAGAGCTTGTGTAGGTGAGGAACCCTGAAGTGTCAGCTCCCATCCCTGGTCCTTGGGCAGTATTTAGAAAGGCCATGAGCACCTGGGAGGACCCAGTGCTCATCTTTGGGCCTTGGGAACCCTTTCCCAGAGGAAGCTGTATTGTGCATGTATGTCATTTTTCTGCTCCTGCTCCTCTCCTGTGTTCTCTACACATTAGCCAGATGGGCCTTTGAAACCTGATTCAGATAACATCAGCCCCTTCTCACAGTTCTCCACTTGCCTTTTACCACATTCAGAATAAAGCCCATACACTTCTCCTGCCCTCTTGTTCCTAGTGCACCAGCCACTGGCATCACTGTTGTTGGAGTGTGTCAATCATCTTCCCATCTCAGGTTTGCACACGCCATTCCCTCTGCTGGCAGAATGGCTCTCCCCACAGATAATACAGCATGTGGCATCCTCTTCACCTGCCTTCCTGTGTACTCCAGTGGGGCCTCAAAGGGCCTTACCTGACCATGCCAGGCAAAGAGAGCATGTTCTCTGCACTCTTTGTTTCAACTTCTTTTCTTCAGAGCATCATTACATTACATATTCATTTGTTTGTCCCCCGAACTGGAATCTCAGCTCTGGGAGGATATCCTGTTCTGTTCATGCAGGAGACCCTCATTTAATTTTTGTTAGATGATAAGAGTGAACAGAAGTAAAGGAGGAAGGTGGTTTGGGGACAGCATTAGTTGGGAGGTTTGTCTTCAGTGGCTTATACAAAGGAAAATTAACACTCTTCTAGGGTCTTAAATATTTTAAAAGGCTACAGACATATCTGTTTCTGAGCAGTTTGAATGTATAGAATACCAAATTCCTTGGGAAAAAACTTCCCTGCCATATGCCTGTGGACATCAAATAACCTGAAATCCTAGGTCTGTCCAGAAAGTATCCAGCCACACATTATGAAAAATAGAGCTATTTCTTGACAAGGATACAAGTTATGAGAAACATTGTACATGGGACAATAATGCCTCACTCTCCTTCAAATTAGGCACCTTAGAATCTCACACAGTTCTAGTCTCCATCAGCTGCCCCATCATATTTTCCTGAAACTCATTAATGGTTGGAAATCTCTTCCCTTTCAAAGGTGATTTTAGTTTTGGGAAAAGCCAGAAGTCACAGGGTGCAAATCTGGCGTGTATTGGAGTTGAGTCACTTGGGTATCTTATGTTTTACCAAAAAACTCTCCATGAGACATGATGCATGAATGGGTGCATTGTCATGATGAAGCCTCCCATCATTAGTTGCCCATAGCTGTATCTAGTTGTCATATTGCATCTATCAACTGATGAAGAGCAATTAAAGTAGTACTCCTTATAAATTGTTTGGCCTGGAGGTGCATACTAGGGATGGACAACACCTTCCCAGTCAAAAAACACAGTTAACATAGTCTCAGTCTTGCTGCAACTTTGCTATGCCTTCTCCAGGCATGGAGAACCAGGCAACTTCCAGTGGGACAACTGAACCTTTGTTTCTGGATCATAGCCTTAGACTCATGATTCATCTCTGGTTATGACCTTCTTGAGTAGATCTAGTTCATTGGTAGTGGTTTGAAGAAAGTCATTAGCAACTGCAGCACAAAGTTCCTTTTGCTTTGGTAGCAGAAGCTGTGGAATGAATTTTGCCATGACATGTTTCAGGCCAAGATCCTGTGTCAAAGTCTTGGACAGAGTAGTTTTTGGAATCCTCACGTCAGCTTCTAGTTCTCAGAACTGTCAGTTGCCAATTTTTGTTGATTTGTAGCCTGTACACCTTCAACATTCTCAGGTGTTCTGCTTGTTGCTGGCCTTCCAGAACATGGAACACTTTCAACAGATTCTTGCCCACTTTTGAAACATTTGTGCCACACTTTTATTTGTGCTGCATTCATTGCATTGTTTCTGAAAGCCTATTGAATTATCATAATAGTACCTATGGAGGGATGTTCAAGTTTAATGCAAAATTGGTTGCTGATTCATTGCTGTACGTACTTAGTCATTTTGAATGCAATGGCCACACAGTACATGTGCTCTATCAACGGTGTCTACCACCTCCACTGACTAGTACATCATTGTTCACATGTGTGCACTTCAGTCCATGCTCCTTGGTTGCCAGGTCATGTTGATGCCAGGTCTAGTTATATTATCAATGCCTAGACTTTTTCTGGACAGACTCCTGTGTCTAATATTGCACTGTTATTAACACCCATATTAAATGTTTTGTCATTTCAAATTACTCATTTGTATTTGGTTGGAAGATATCTTAAGTTTGAGAAGTAGGAAAAGGGAAAATTTTGTAGTGTGTGGTGGTGAAGTATAAATTTAGAGGTTCAATGTCTCATATACAATTTTTTCTTCTGTTAGTTATGCATAGGTTAAATTATTTGAAAATGTATTTGATCTTGAAAACAGCATATTGACTGTGAAAATGACTTCTCTTTTTTTACATTCTTGTTGTCTCTTCTTTAGGATGTGTTTCCCAAAGTGGGTGCCATGGTGAGTGAGGCTCATTTAATTCCCCTGGGAATGCAGGATGAAACAGAAACTATGCTTTATTATACTTTGTTACAAGGATAGACACAGGCAGCTTCACTTGTTCACCTGACATTCTGGCCTCATGTGCCCTGAGGAAGCAGTGGGACATCCTGTCTGGATGGGAAAGAGTGACACCTGCGCCCCGTCATCCCTTTGCAGGATGTGTATGCAGGGTTAAGTTGATGTATAAATTACACGATCTGGTTTTGACTAAATTAACCTCCACAAAATAGATATGTGGCTTAAAATCCAGAGATTGACCATCATACTAATAAGTGAAAGTGCAAATGAGCATCATGAAAATAGCAGATTTGATACTGTTCCTGCTACTTGTATGAGAATTTTTTTAGCTAAGTAAAAGGCAATGATAACCAAATCCTCTTTTGACAAGAATGTGGCCAAAATTTAAGTCACCAAGAAGGTTACTTGAAATTAGGATTTGCAGCTGTTTTTGCAACTGTGTACCTTGTTTCTATTGGATAGTGTGTTTTCTATTCATTACTGGTCAGAATACTGGTGTACAATTTATAAACACATAAGTATACTTGTTTTGGGGGATGCATCCTCAATGTGCCTTACTGTTAAGGAGTGTCTACTCAGGAAACCTGAGTGCCCACTACTTGAGAAGTGTGGTCCCCAAGTGTGGGAACCTGTTGGAAATGCAGAATTTTAGGCTCCCACATTAGACCACCAGAATCAGAATCTGAATCCCAACAAGATTTCTAGTGATTTGTAGGCACAGTTTGGAAAATGAAACTTTAGGACATAGTTGATAACATATCCCTTCCTTCTGTGCTTTTGAAATCAGGGAGCTATTCCACACATAAGGAATTGGGGAATTGCATGAGTCTTTAAAAAACTTGAGGTGTATTTCCTGGCTGGTGTGGCTCAGTGGATTGAATGCTGGCCTGTAAACCAAAGTGTTGCTGATTCAATTCCCAGTCAGGGCACATACCCAGGTTACAAGCCAGGTCTCCAGGCAGGTTCCCAGCTGGAGGCACACAAAAGGCAACCATACATTGATGTTTCTCTCCCTTTTCTTCCTCCTTCTCTACTTCCCCTCTCTCTAAAAAATCATGAGTAAAATCTTTAAAAAATAAAACAATAAAAAAAATTTAAAAATTGAGGTTTAATTGACATACAGCATTAGCTTAGTTTTGGATATACAGCAAAATGATTTGATATTTGTATATATTGTGAAATGGTCATCACAGTATACCTAGTTAATGTCTGTCAGCACAAATGTACAGATTTTTTTTCTTGTGGGGAGAACTTTTAGGATCTAGTTTCTTAGCAACTTTCAGATATGCAATATAGCCCTGACCAGTGTGGCTTAGTGGATTGAGTGCCGGCCTGCAAACCAAATGATCCTGGTTTGGTTCCTGATCAGGGCATATGCCTGGGTTGCAGTCCAGGTCCCTGTTTGCAGTTGTATGAAAGGCAACCAGTTGATGTATCTCACACATCATATCTCTCTCCTTCTCTTTCTCTATCCTTTCCCAGGGGGAAATAAATACATTAATAAATAAATCTTTAAAAAAATGCAATATAGCATTAACTACAGTTATTCTGTGCATTACCTTCCTGGGACTTACCTATTTCATAACTGGAAATTTGTACTCTTGACCGCACTTCTGTCAACTGTTCCCTTTATCTACAAACTTAGCATTTTTCAGTTTGTTCCACATATAATTAGGATCATATGGCATTTGTATTTCTCTGATTTATTTCACTCAGCATAATGCATTCAAGAGTCATCCATGTTATAGCAAATGGCAAGTTTTCCTTCTCTTTCATGGCTGAAAGAGAAGGAAATGTCTGTGCACCACATCTTCTTTATCCATTCATCCATCAAAGGATAGTTGGGTTGTTTTCACTGCAGTCCAGACACAGTAGTCTCCACTCATCTCTCGTTTTGCTTTCCATGGTTTCAGTTACCCTGGTCAACCATGGTCCAACAATATTAAATGGAAAATTTCAGAAGTAAACAATTCATAATTTTAAATTGCGAGCTGTTCTGAGTAACATGATGAAATCTTGCTTGGCCCTGCTCTGTCCGCCCCAGGATACAAATCATCCCTTCTTCTAGGTCTCTGCAATGTAGATGTTCCCACCTGTTAGTCACTAAATAGCCATTTGGTTTGTTAACTGTTGGGTATCATGGTGCTTATGTTCAATAAACCCTTATTTCACATTACCCCAAATTAAAAGAGTGATGATGCTGGCAACTGAGAAGCTATCAAGTGTTCCTTTATGTGAAAATGTGTGTATGTACAGGAGAAACATAGCATACAGAGGGCTCAGTACCATTTCTGGTTTCAGGCATCTCTTGGGGGTTCTTGGAACATCCCCTCTGCAGATAAGAAGGAGATACTATATCTTTCTGAGAGAGGGATTTTGTTTCCTTTGAATAACTTGAATAACTACCTAGAAGTGGAAGTTCTACTTTTTAATTTTCAAGGAACCTGCACACTGTTTTCCACAGTGGCTGCACTGTTACAATCTCACCAACTATGTACAGGGTTTCCTTTTCTCCATATTCTTGTTGACACTTGTTATTTCTTGTCTTTCTGATAATAGCCATGCGAACAGGTGTAAGCTGATATCTCACTGTGGTTTGACTTGGATTTCTGATAACTAGTGATGTTGAGCACCACAGTTTTGGTTTTGAATTTTGAGTTGCCACTTAACCAACTTGACCTAGGCAGCTCATTGAACCTCCAAGATCTTGTTTTCACAACTGTGAAACCAAGATAACAACATGTGCTTCCTAGGTGTTAGCATGGCATGTATGTAAAGCACAAAGGGGGAGCCCAGTAACAGTTGGTTCAGTGCCTCCCCCTGCCCCTCTGCCATGTTAGTCTGTAAACCCATGGGGAGTCGGGTAGCTTATCTTTATCTCCCTGCACAGAGGCCTTGAATATTTTGTTCATGTAACTATTAAAATTTTTTTGAAAAACCATATACACCTTCACATTTTTTAAAGTTAACATTAGTTTCACCATAGTTTTAAAAATTGAAAAATGATCCCTAGGTTATTGGAAATAATGATATTTTAAAATAAAACTGGTTACATCACTTTTCATTTGTCCAATGGAATAAAAATCTCAGGTGATTTGATAGCCTCTCAATGGGAGGGGTTAGTGAGTGGGAGGAGCCAGAGTTCACCCCCATTCCCCTTGGACTTTGGTGGCATCTCCAGCAGCAGCTGTGGCAGGTTTAGCTCTCACTGGATGGGCTTATGGTGGTTCTTGCTTCTTTCTGGGGATGCTGGTCCTGTGGTCTGGTCATCACCTCTCCCTTTGTTCATTCAGTGAAGGGTGGGTGGTGACTTCCAGTTGCTCTTATCTGTCCTGCTTCATGCTTCCCAGTTGGTTTCTGAGCTTTTCTTCCATGTGTGCGACAAGTCTCCTTCACTACTCCCCTCTACAGCAAATACTTAATATGGATTGCTTTCCAGGTGAGGTTTCAAAATATTGGCAATTATTGGAATGCCAATATTTGGAATTGTCCCATTATCATTGGAAGCTTTTAAAGCTTGAATCAATGTGCCATAGGAAGAGTTAGGATGTGTGAGGACTGTGCTTTTTTTAAAAGATGGAAGAAAGGCAGATGTGAGGAGGAAAGACATTGCCAGGCAGAACAATTTGGGGGAATGTACAAATAAAGAGTTAAGGATATATAAACATATTTCCTTAAAGTGAGTACCTCACGCAGAAATCTTTGTGTACTCCAGTTTGAAGACTATTGCCTTTAAAAACCAGGTAGGCACATTGCATGAAGCTGGCCCATGAAACATGTAAGTGCATGACTGTCTATGTACCTAAATCCCTGTGTCCAGGAAATCTGCTACGGCTGCTAGAAAAGGCTCAGGCCAGCTAAGGGGATGTGTGCTGTGTCTGTGGGTGCTGAGGCTGCAGCTCATGGCCGGCTGGACAAGGCTTGAAGGCAGGCTGAGCCCCAGGAGGAGCAGGAAGGGGTCAGGAAATGCAGGCATATCAGCCATCAGCTGGACACGAGGCTGCCTTTCTCACTTGGGAGCAGCCACAGCAGCAGTGCTGATGTTTGCACTTGGGTACACCTGCTGTTGGCTTCAACTCTGCCTTTCACCTGGGGAAATCTCTCTGACAAATTTGCTTACGGAACATCAGCTTGTGCACTCATTGGCTAGCCTACGAATCTGAAAATAGGCTGAGGATTTATAAAAGGACCACTTTCATTGATCATAGACAGAATCCTTCCCCAAAAGAGGACGATCTAGCATTTTTGTTTGCTTTTGCTGTGATTTTAAGTTGCAAATATATCTTCAACTTCAGTTCATGTTAAAGTGAAATGATGATAGAGTTTAAAATACCACCCCCCTAAACCCTGAACCAAAAGAGGCACTTATGCAGAGAGAGAGAGTCCCTGTCATTTACAGAATGTGCACTGGGCTGGGATGGATAGTGTGCCCAGTGCCCAGTTCACCAACATATGAACAGCTTAGGTGCATATTGCTATTGAGCTTTATTAATGGGCTGGATAGAATCAGGCATTGTGACTCCAGAACCCAACTACTTAGCCACTAAATCAAAAACAGCAAGCAGCAGAGTACATTCACCACTAACTCTCTAAGGTGTCACTGTTTCCCAAGAAGCCTGGCTTATCTGGGAGGGGGGACCTTGGTGTTGAGTGTCTTAAGACAAAGTTAAATTGAATTTATAGCAATGAATGCTGTTTCATACCCCTGAGTATAGAACAGGTGATTTCTACAAGAGAGTGTTGTAGCAACTGAGAATATTTGGGAAGATAATAACTGAAAGATTAAGGCAAGCCTTAAATGTAGAATTTAAACTTCCAACTAATAATTCTTTAAAAAAACATTTTAGCCCTGGCTGGTAGCACAGTGGATAAGGCGCTGGCCTGAGAACCCAAAGGTCGCAGGTTCGATTCCCCAGCCAGGGCACATAACCAGGTTGCAAACCAGGTCTCCGGTCAGGTCTGTGGCTGGAGGCGGGAGAAACGCAACCATACATTGATGTCTCTCTCCCTCTCTGCCTCTCTCCCTTCCCCTCTTTCTAAAAATAATGAAATAAAATCTTAAAAAAAAAATGTCAAAAAAAAAGAGAATATTTTATATACTTACTTTTATGAAGAGAGGAAGGGAGGGAGAAAGAGAGGGAGAGAAACATTAATATGAGGGAGAAACATTGGTTGCCTCTCATATGTGCCTCAACTGGGAATGAGCCTGCATCCTAGGCATGTGCCCTGACAGGGAATCAAACCAATGACCTTTCACTTTGTGGAACGATGTCCAGCCAACTGAGCAACACTGGTCAGGGCCCAACTAATAATTCTTCAGAAAAATTAAAGGTTAAAATTTTACAGTTCGTGAGGTTTCTAGGGGCGGGAAGATTAAGATCAGAGATCAGTTTCTGGGAGGATGTCACATTGGAAATGGAGGAGCCACAGAGACAAGAACAAAATTGGCTCCCCAAAAAGAAGGTAAAGACACAAAACATGCGGCGTGAGGTAACCAGGATGCAAGCAGGCTTAAAACTAATACCAGGGGACAGCAAGGACCAAGGAACAATTTATTGGGGAAAACATGGAAAGTCAAAGTACAGAACTGTTCTTTTCAAGTTTTAAAAAAAGTGTATTTTATTGATTATGCTATTACAGTTGCTCCAACTTTTCTCCTCTTGCCCTCTACCCCATGCCCAGTCCCCCATTCTCTTAATCAATTACCCCTTTAGTACATGTCCAGGGTCATATGTGTATGTTCTTTGGCTTCTCCCTTTCCTGTATTCTTAACATCCCCCTGTCTGTTTTGTACCTACCAATTACACTTCTTAGTCTTTGTACCAGTTCCCCCATTCTCTTCCTTCCCCCTCCCAGCTGATAACCCTTCAGATGATTCCCACACCTATGATTCTGTTCTTGCTTCTGATGGTTTGCTTAGTGTGTTTTTGCTTTTAGATTCAGTTGTTGATAGTTGTGAATTTGTTGCCTTTTTATTTTATTTTTAAAAAGGTTTTATTTATTATCCTCAAGGGAGGGAAAGGGACAGAGGCAGAGAGGGAGAGAAACATCAATGTATGGTTGCCTTTCACCTGCCTCCACCTACAGACCTAGCTGGAGATCTGGCTTGCAAGCTGATCATGTGCCCTGTCTGGGAATTGAACCAGCAACCTCTGGATTTGCAGGCTTGTGACTATCCACTGAGCCACCAGGCAGGGCTTGTTGCCTTTTTAATGTTCATGGTTTTGATCTTCTTCTTTTTCTTAATTAAGTCCCTTTAACATTTCATATAATAATGGCTTGGTGATGATAAACTCTTTTAGCTTTACCTTGTCTAGAAAGCATTTGATCTGCCCTTCCAGTCTAAATGATAGCTTTGCTGGATAGAGTAATCTAGGTTGTAGGTCCTCGCTTTTCATCACTTTGAACACCTCTTGCCAGTTCCTTCTTGCCTGCAGAGAATCTTTTGAAAAGACAGCTTATAATCTTCTGGGAACTCCTTTGTAGGTACCTCCCTGATTTTCTCTTGCTGCTTTTAAGATTCTCTATCTGTAATGTTTGGCATTTTAATTATGTTTTGGTATGGTTGTCTTTGGGTCCACCTTGTTTGGAACTCTCTGTGCCTCTTGGACTTGTATGTCTGTTTCCTTCACCAAATTAGGGAAATTTACTTTCATTAGTTTTTCGGATATGTTTTCAATTGTTTGCTCTTCCTCTTCTCCTTCAGGCACCACTATGATTCATATGTTGATATGTTTATAGTTGTCCCAGAGGTTCCTAAGCCAACCTTTTTTTTTTTTTTTTGGATTGTTGTTTCGTCTTTCTATTCTGGTTGAATATTTATTTCTTCCTTATGTTCTAAATAATTAATTTGAATCCCAACTTCTGTTCCTTCACTGTTAGTTCCCTGTGGATTTTTCTTTATTTCACTTGTGTAACCTTCATTTCTTCCTTTATGTTATTGCCATACTCAGTGAGTTCTCTGAGTATTCTTATCACCAGTGTTTTGAACCCTGCATCTGATAGCTTGGCTATCCTTGTTTCATTTAGTTCTCTTCCTGGGGGTTTGTTCTGTTCTTTCATTTGGACCATATTTCTTTGTCTCCTCAATTTGGCAGTCTCCCTGTGTTTGTTTCTGTGTATAAGGTAGAGCTGCTTAGACTGCCTATCTTAGAGCACTTGTTAAGTTGTATAGGGAGGAGCCTTAGGTATTCTCCAGGATGGGGCAACCCTCTTCATTGCTTTGTGGCTGTGTGTGTGTGTGTGTGTGTGTGTATGTATGTAGAGGGTAGAACTCAGAAAGTAGATAGTGCCACTGCTTGGCTTCTGGAGGTTTTCCCAGCACGTTCCCCATTTTCAATCACTTCACCCACTTCCTGTATGTGACTGATTTCTTCCAGTTGCTGCCCCAGTGTTGAAACCCAGGTGGGTACGTTTGCATATGATCTAAGTCTGTGTAGGCCCTTTAAGTAGCTAAAATCTAGCAGTTTCTTTCACTGCCCCAACCCCCACTAGATTTTACAACTAGAGGTAATGGGGATTTATCTTCCTGGGCTGAAACCCTGGGCTATGCAGTCTGGCCTGGGGCTGGGGTCACTTGCTCCCAAAGTATCCCTCCCGATTTTTATCTGCTACCACCACTACCTCTCCACGCCACAGTGACTCCTCCCCTCCTACCCATCTAGGTGAATGTGGCTTCTTTAAATCCTTGGTTATTGGATTTCCATACAGCTTAATTTTCTGATTGTTCTGGGTGTTATTTATTATTATTATTATTTTTTTGAGATCTGGTTGTAATTATTTATATGGTTGTACAAGGAGGCAAAGTGTATCTACCTATGCCTCCATCTTGTCTGGAAGTCTCAAGTTTTTAAATAAATATTGAATGAAAACACATTAGATGTACCACATCTCCTTTATCCAGTTGTCTGTCTATGGACACTTAGATTGCTTCTATATCTTGGCTGTTGTGAAGATGGTATGATGGTAAGTGAATTGGTTAGAAAAAGACAAATACAATTGTTAGTAAGGAGGGGATTGGGGGAAATTGGTGAAAAAAGTGAGGGGATTAAGAAGTAGAGATTGGTAGTTACAGAAGAGTCATGGGGATATAAAGTACAAAATAGGGAATATAGCCAACAATACTGTAATATCTGTGTATGATGCCAGGTGTGTACTAGACTTACCAGGGGGATCATCCACTTCATATATATGTATATAATATCCATCCTCACCTGAGGACATGCTTATTGACTTTTAGAGAGAAGGGAAGGGAGATAGAGAAGCATCAATGTGAGAGAGAAACATTGACTAGTTGCTTCTCATACATGCCAACTGGGGACCAAACATGCAACCTAAGCATGTGCCCTGATCAGAAATTGAACCTATGACCTTTTAATTTAAGGGATGACACTCTAACCAATTGAGCCCCACCAGCCAGGGTTAATCATATATATATATATATATATATATATGATTATTTAAAAATCATATATATATATATATCTGAAACTAATATAATATTGAATGTCACCTGTGATTGAAAATATTAAAAATTATGAAGATAAAATACATTAAATATAGTCATCTAAAAGCAACATGTGAAGGACTTGTTAACAGAGTTTTGATGAAGAGTGTGTGAGAAAGCATTTAAGGAATGAGAATACAAAGAAAGCAAGGTTATGGGAGATGCCCACTCCAGTTCACGTTTCCTCCAGGGTTGTGCACCTTATAGTTTCACTTTGGTATTTTCAGGGTTAGTGGTCATCATCCATCTATCCATCCATCCTTTCCATAGGACAGGGTGGGTGTAGCAAGCTCAAACAGAGGGTACACTTTGCTGGGTGAGGAGGTGGGAAAGCTAGAGTTGAAGCTAGATTTTCAGATTCCATTCTAGTACTCACTCCCTGAGTGCAGCTCTGCTCAGGTTGGGGAGTTGATGGGAAAAGATGGGAGAAGGTGAAGCCAACCCCATGTGGAGATAAGTAACCAGGAAGCAAAGGGCTCTAAACTTGTATCAAGAGGCAGCAAGTACAAGGTACCAGGCTGCCTTTTAGAGAAGAGGAAAGTATAGATAATTATATTTGATTTTTAACAAGGTGTCTTACAGAGCCTTCATCAGTCCCAGATGTCTCCACCTTATAGAAGGAGAAGCTGAGGCCCCGTGAGGCTGGCCCCCAGGCTGGGCTTGATCCTGCATTGTCCTAATTCGGTTGTCAGTGATGCATGAGTTGAGTTGGGCTTGGCCTTGAGGACTGAGCCTTGCTGGTGACATTGTTCCAGGTTAACTATCTGCAGACAGTCCCCACGATTGTCTGGCATGCTGGATTCTTCAGAGATATAATGCACTAAAGGACTTCAGGGACTGCTTGGGGACCTCATCCCTCTGGTATAGTCATTTCTATTTAAAAATCATGTTTGTAGCCCCAGTTGTAAGCCAGGCCTGTCTGGATGATGCTTTGCTTTCTAGGACTGGTTTCCTGAGGCCCCATGTGTGCGGGCAACTGCCAGGTTTCGAGACTATAGAACTTAAGGTGTCTTACGAATCAGTGGCTGTCAATGTAATATGTAGTACAAGTAGTTACTATTGAACCTAACTACTGCGATAAAACTTTATTTTCATAAAACAAAGTGAATTTTTAAAGGCATGGGGTAAAATGTCCTGTAACTGATGTTAAGAAATACTATTTATTTAAGGAGCTTCATGGCAAAATATCACACATAGAGAGAAGATGTAGCATGGGAAATATGTATGCTGCCTCTAGAAAAATGCTTCTGTGGGATGATCAGGATCCAAGGAAACCACCCGCTGGTGCGGTGGGAGGAGGGGCACAAGACTTTCTGGGAACAGGCTCTCCCTAGATCTCCAGAAGAGTTGGGTTTTATTTCAGAATTAGTCTTACTGATCAGTAAACTTCATTGTCTCCTTTTGTTGCTGAACCTTGAGTCTGGGGAAGGTGGAGTCAGGGAAAGGGATTTAAATTGACTTTAGCTGTGATCAGTTAGACAAAGTGGTAGAGATCTTTGACAAGGTGATTTTGATCCTTCTCGAATGCTTTTTGCCATGGTGTTCTGCCGCCTGTAAGGTAGCCTTGTTATTTGGGCAGATAGCTATTCCTTGAACAATTCATGTGTGAACTGCACAGGTCTACTTATTCAGAGATTTTGTTTTCAATAAATGCTGTAAATGTAGTTTTTCTTTATGATTTCCTTAGTAACATTTTCTTTTCTCTGGCTCACTTTATTGTAAGAATACAGTATATAAAATATGTGTGAATCAACTGTTTATGTTACTGGTAAGGCTTCCAGTCAATAGTAGTAGGCTATTGATAATTAAATTTTGGGGGAATCAGAAGTCATATGCAGATTTTCTACTCTTTGAAGGAGGGGGAGGGGGAGGGGGAGGGGATAAGGGCCAGTGCCCCTAACCCCCATGTTGTTCAAGGGTCAAATGTATAATCAAAATGTTTCTAGATTTTATTAAGGTTCTTTCTACCTTGTACAAATACTCTTGTTCTTCTTTCCATTCATTTTCTAACGCTTCCTTTTCTGTGAAAACAAGCAAATACTTCGCTGATAGAGGAGAAATTAGTCAGCATTCCAATTAGTCATCCCTTTGCTGGCTTTTTGCAGGAATCAGGAAGTTTGATTTTCTTCCCCCTAAAAGGATAGCGTCTGAAGAGGTGTGAGCAGAGAACACTTGGTTGCTTCCTGTGCCATTTTTGTAAGAGGTCAGAGTGAGAGATTCATAGCCAGGACCTAGGTCTTGACATTTTCAGACACCCCAAGTGAAACCCGTGGAGAAAATGCAGCATAATTATGAGAGCGTGGAAAATCTGATTGGGGAAGGCTGTCTTGCCTTAGGCCTAAGGAGAAGCAAGCAGTGGAGTGCATCTGGAATAGACACTGTCCCCCCAATCCCACACCCAACTGCAGCTTAAACTGGTATGTGTACTATGCTTGTCCCTTCAGCATTGTGTCGATACTTGGAGTCTGACTGTTCCCTTCTTGCTCATTGTCCTCTATGTGCTGGATTCTGGGGAAATCAGGATGGGTCATTCTCTTATTGCTTTAAGAGAATTACTAGAGCCCTGGCTGGTGGCACAGTGGATAAGGTGCAGGCCTGCGAACCCAAAGGTCTCTGGTTCGTTTTCCAGCCAGGGCACATAACCAGGTGGCAAGCCAGGTCTCCATCTAGGTCCTCAGCTGGAGTCAGGTGAAAGACAACCATACATTGATGTCTCTCTCCTGTTCTGCCTGTCTCCCTTTCTCTCTCTCTAAAATAAATAAATTAAAAATCTTTTAAGAATTAAAAAAAAAAAAAAGAGAATTACTAAACATACATGTGAAATCTCATCCTGTGCACACTCAGTCTTTGCAGATATTGTTATCACATGTGGAGAGGGGTGTGACAGTGATCCCGTGTTTGCATCTCATGTTTTGAGTTGTGCCTGCTGTAAGCTTGGCTGAATAGCAGGAGTCCTCCCTGCCAGCAGCCTGCAGATGGTTGGTTCCTTGCAAGTTCTTTCAGTAACAAATGATGTTCTTATCAGGTAATCAGTCTGTTAGGGAATCTTGTCAGTCTCAGAGAACCAGCTGACAGAGATGGTTGAACCTTTGTCACTCAGGGTCAGAGCCAATTAGGGACAGTGCCCTTGCCGAGTACCAGCCCTTGCACGGGGAATTTCCCTGGTGTCATGGAACAGGCAGAGAAGTGGTCCCCTGGCCTTAGGATGGTATATAAAACAAGAAGAAATACGTGGTGGAGTGGAAATTGTTTGTGCTTTTAAAGTGTGCATGCGAGATTATGTAGTTGAATTGCTTATTTAGAAAGTGATTGCCAGAATTGTGTTAGAGAATTAATTGCAGGTAGCATGCACATTCACATAAGGCTGTACAAAATACTGTTCTACATGTAGTTGGGAGGCTGTGAGGCCAGACATGCCTGATGTGGACACAGTCTGTCACTCACTAGTGTTACATGGTGCCCTACCCAGAGACCAGAAAAAGGGTAGAAACAGGGTTTATTAGATGGTGGGTGTGTATGTGAATGGCAATCTAGAGTCCAAGTAAGAATAACCAGAGGTTGCCGCAGAGGCAACCTGGTTTGCCCTGGTTTGTTGAGGGTAGGTAGAGTATGCAAATTCTGTTTTAGCCGCAGGACCTTTGTTTGGGCAGTTTCAAGTCCATTTCAACTGCAAAGCCTGCAGAACCTATGCAGTTTCGACTGCAAATATCAGGGTTCTATGATCTCACCTGCCTGCGGGCTGTGGGGACTTTCCACTCTGCCCAACTAGTTTTATGCAGGCACCTGGCTTTTCTGAGCCTGTTTCTGTTACTCTGAAACAGTGATAATGTAACAGGACCCTTAGGAGTGGGGTCCCCAGTTGTAATGGGCTAGATTTGCCCCCCACTAGAATGACTCTTAATAACAGAGTTTGGTGAAAAGGAAAGGTATTTTATTAGGTGCAGTTGTACCATTAAATCCTACTCCCTTTAACAACACCCAAAATATACAGATCTGCCTGATTAGGCTAGCTTTAAAAGACAAGCAAATGATACCATCTTTCAGTAACACAACAGTTCACAGCTTAGCATTCCAGTTATAAATTCAAAGTTCCCAGCAGCTGCTCTACCCAATTAGGAGAGTATCCTGTGCACACTCCCCACTCTTGTACCCTAGGTGGCTTCCTATCTCTGCCCAAGCTGCATGTCTCCCTTCTCCCCTTCGCTTCCCCCTTCTCAAACCAGGTGAGTTCTCAGGCCATGTATCTGTCTATGGGTCCATCTATGGGAGTGAATGAGTCCATCTGTACATCCATCCAGGGGAGCAGAGAGAGAGACCATGCATCTCTGCATGTTCATCCAGGGAAGGCCCTCTGCATGATCATCCCAGGAAGGAGAGCCCCCTACATGTTTGTCCAGGGAAGAAGAACTTGAGATTGATGGCTGCCCCCTACTTTAAATCCCCTTTGAGGTAATGTGTACAGTAAACAGTTCTGACCACTGACAGAACTTTGCATAGCACTCTAAGCGTTTTTTGACATTACCTTCTGGGTGAGGGCCCTCCCATTTCCTTGGCAGGAAAAGAAAAAAGGCTAGGCCACCTGGCCCTCACCCCACCCCCATCCTCAAACCAGAGGGGGCGATTTTGGCTTTCTCCCCCACTCTGTAACAATAACAGCCAGCCCAAGGGTTGTTTTGAAATTAAATAGGATGAGTGTGTGTATTAATAAATTTTAAAATGTGTGGCACTTTGTAAGCAATCAGCAGGCAATAGTTGCTATTCAAATCTTTGGGAATGGTCTTCACAACTCAGGAGGCTAGGGTCTTTCTTCTGTGCTGTGTTTTCGGGGCTGGGAGCAGTGCCTGGCATCTTGTGGACACTCAGTTCAGGGAAAGTCAGGAGGCCAGTGTTCGCCGACCTCAGTGGCCTGAGCAAACCATGTGTGATGGAATAGTTGTAGAGGTCTGAATGGAGGCGCAACCACTGGGAACACCACAGTGGGAAGAGGCCCTGGGCTTGGCTTTCCATGATCCCATTCCTAGAGAATCTCAGACAACTTCCCACAGGTTCCCCCCTTAGGCTTTTGTGGCCCACCTTCTTCCCGTAAATACCCGGCACCCAAAAGTATATGGGAAAGAAAAACCCTTTTCACTTTCATTCTTAACCTAGAAGAGAGGCTAACATTTTACAGATAACGTCATCAGAAAAAGATGCTGGGTCAGAGAGGTGGGAACGGACAGAACTGCACTTGCAGCGCAGGCCAGCTAGAAGCCAGGCCCCAGTCCATCCCAGCAGGTGATGCCTGCTCTCCGGTATGGTTTCCTCACTGGAGGCGCTCCCGCACATCTGATGATAACGTCCACTGACAGGCAAGGCTGAAGAAGACAGAGTTGAGAAGTTTAAATTGCTCACTCTTACAAAAATTAACAGGTCAAAAAATCTTTCTTGCCTGTGATAACTCTGGTCTCCAGGGAAACGGGGGAATAATGCAGCGCCAGAGGCAGCAGACAAAACCCGGGTGAGGATGGGCTGCTAAATTTATGTGATATTAACTAAGAAATAGGAATAAACATTTTATACAGAAAATGACCTCATATAAACATGTTATAAGTAATGAAAAAATATGTACTAATAGATAATCCCTCTGAGAGTGATGATGCTAACTTGTTATTTGTTTTTATAATTTTAAACAGTATGTAATGAAGGAATTATCATCAGTAAGGTGACTGAAGAGAAGAAAGGAGAGAAAATGCAATTGTACACAAGTTATTCACGTGTAATTTGTCTTCTGTTCCCAAACATTCCAGGACAGAATAGGAGACAGCTTTGATAATAAACCCTTATTTCTATCTACAGTAGTTAAATCAGAGCCCCAAGCTCATCAAATTCAGTGTTTTTTCTGTTTTTTCCCTTCTAACTCTCCTGTCATCTCCTAAGCAATTGGCTTCCTTGACTTGCAAGAACTGGTCTCCAGGCTGTTGTCCCACAGACACAAAGATGATTCTTTAACCATAGTTGCTCCTTTTCTGACTCAAGTTTCAGGCCACCCGCAACCTTCCCATTCAGTGACAATCTGTTGGTCTGAGGGACACCCTTTGCCACTGGAAAACTGCGGAGATTGACACAGATCATTATGTAGCCCAGCAGTCCCCTCCCTGAGTTACGCAGAAACCCACAGTGTTATCTAGGTGGTTTTGTGTGGAGCCTGGCAAGCACCTAACATAGTCTGAGATCCAGGGACTTTGATCTCAGGCAGGAGAGGTTAGTACTAACAAGGCCATTCTACTACTGAGCTGTGGGCACTTCCTAAGCCTTGCACACCTGTATCTGCATGTTCTTGCAGTAGACCTTCCAAGGAGAAGAGAACTCATTATAGCAGAAGAAGGGTTCACAAGTGCCACGAGCAGTTTCAGGTTCTGCTGAAAATAAATGTTGTTTAATATAAAGTTGCTTTCCAGCCTCTGGCCTTCAGTTCCCTCTCTGGAGTTCAAAAGTTAGGAATCACTAATTATACCCCCATGACTCAGGTTTTTGTCCCCTGCCACTTTGCCCACTTCTGAGAAACTGTGAAGATGAATCTGTGTAGGTGAATTTCTAACTGCCTTCACGTCACCCTATTTCGTATTCACAAATAGGAAGCTCTCCTACAAAGAGATGCCAATTATGAGCTCACATAGTAACCACAGCACGTATAAGGGTTCACGCAGCTTAGAAGGCAAGTGAAATTGTTCTCTAGACTTTTATAGGGAAGGTGAGATTAACCGGATTTTAGGTTATCAGAGTAATCCATATAGATAAAAATTTGAGCTGTGATCATGTCTACATGGGAGGGTGCTCTGCTCCAAGAGTGTATCGTGACAAGTGCTTGGTACCTGTAACACTCATTGAACTTCCCAGGTTTCCTGGCTCATCATGGGCTGTTCAGGTTGGTGAGGTGAGGTGCATCTGCTGTAATTTACTAGGTTCTGCTGCCGCCTTTGTCATTGCTATGGTCCCACTCAGCATCTGGGTGGAACAGGTGTCTGAGATACTGATTTTCTTCACTATTCAGTATGTATATTCATTGAGTTCCTTTATTTGTCATTGCTAACCTTGTGTTTCTTTCCCACTATCTTGGACCTAGCTGTATAAGCAGGCCAACCAAATTAGTTAGAGAGGGGTTAGTTAGCTTAACCTTTGGAACTATATTCAATCCTCATGTGGCCCATTTTAAAGCCATTGTGCTGTGTTTGAGGCACTTCCCTTGACTCCAGCTGGCTGTCTTGTTAAAGAATACTACTGGTTACCAAGAAGCCCATTAGGTTGTGGGTGGCTTAGTTCAGTTAATCACCATCTCTGGAAAGCACCTTTGAAATTTCTTGTTGCTTTTTAATTTTTTTGTCAAGAAGGGTAACCGTTTGATTTGGTATTCCACTTCAGAATAGTATAACAGAATAAGGACTTAATATTCTGTTGGGCTCATTTCTATAAGAATTTATCCTCTGAATGAGTAAAAGCCAAACTGCCTGATGGAGTGTTCTGTGAAAACACTGAAAGAAATAAGTGGGTCTTTTTTGTGTCCTCAGAATTAAACAATGATGATGCCAACCATCAACACAGCAGAGGCTTTAGTACAGAAAAGGACACAGGGGGTAGGGTAGGTATTCATTTCTCTTTAAAAAAGCTTCTAAAAATAAAACCCTGTTTCCTCCAATGCTGTGTGTAGGAGGATTGGAATTGGAAGGAATGGAACATTCTAGGGGCTCAGTAATATATTGTGAGCCAAAAAACCTGAGAGCTTTGGGTGTTATTTTAGCTTACTGTCTACTTGAGGTGACAGTGTTGATAAAGACCTATGTGAGCTGCCTCAGTCTCTTTCTTGGGGTGAGATAGATAAAAATGAATAAACCTGGAAGAGGGCAATTCCGGGGTGGAAACAGGTCAAAACGACTGGACCATGTCCTGTCAATTCCTGGGAGGAGTT
>PVIW01011160.1:20987-39437 GCA_004026585.1 Noctilio leporinus
CGAAACAGTTATAAAGGCCTTTCTGGTATTTTTCCATCATTTAATTTTAAATGGTTTGAAGTTTCAAACAAGTCATAATTGGCAAAGCATAAGTTAATATCTATTAAATTAATAGGTAAAGATCATGAATTTTAAAATCCTACAATGCCACCTTGACAAAGACCAAACTAAAAGATTTAAAAGGTATGGGGCTGAACTTGTGCTTGATCAAGCAGTTGTAGGGCTTTATACTCACTAAATAAAAATACCCTACTCAGATTCTTCACATCCAAGGTGCCAACTGCTTACTTTTGTACTATGGGGGCATTTTCCCTCCAGTGATTCCCAGGGAGGGAGAAGTGTCAGTTATTGGGCAAATATGAAGCATCACTCTTTAAGTCTGTGGTTATCAGTTTCTTTTAATTGTATTATGTTCTTACAGTTTGTTTTTGTTTCCATGTATCTAGTTGACAGTTGCCAGAAACTGCATTTTTGTTTAGTATGGACACAAAAACTCTTGAGATTATGAAACCATACTTTTGCTCTTAACTTAAAGTTTGAAATACAATGTGAAATTCTTTCAGGTGAATATAACTGATAAGACCTGAAAGGGTTTGCTGCCTGGGTGTTGTGTTCAGGAAGGAGGTGTGGTACTTCAGTTGGTTCATTTACTTGCAGCCACTAAAGGAGGCAAGACACATGAACTATCTTAGGAAGGGAGGCTTAGCCTTTGCTTAAATATATACAGTATTTAGTTAATTACATGTTGATTTCTTCTTTGCAGTTGGCTACACGTACACTATTGAGTTCCTGTCAAACTCATCCTGTTTATTGTTGAGTCTGCAAAATACTGTGCTACATTTGAACATTTAGCAAGAATAGCATATAGTAAGATGGCAGAGATCTGGAGACCTTTACCCTATCTGACACAACTGCAAAGGTGCATGTGTATGTGTACATATGTTAAATGTTTGTCTGTCAAGCAGCTTCACCTGTCTGCGAAGCAGTTGGTAGCTCATGGAGCATATTTTCATGTGCATGAGAATTACAGGTACAGATTTCAGGGTTCATCCATCCCCTGAGACTCTGTTTGAGTAGCTCTGGGTTGGGGTTTAGGAATCTGTATTTCTAATAAGTATTTTTAAAGATTGGGCTGCAGGTAAAACATAGGCCCATTAGTTAAAAAACAAACCAAAACATTGCTTTAAGGTGTGAACATGGAATCAGTGGAGCTCCCTGTGTTTTCATTCTGGTTCTTGCCCTTTCCCCAGTCCTCTAGATCAGACCCTCACTCATATGCCAGAGTCAAAGTGATGAAACACCTGCCAAAGATGAAATCTTCATATTAAATTGACAAACTGCTATTCTCAGCCATTGGTGCTTGCAAGTGACTTTATAATATAAAGTCACTTTATATAATGTATATAATTATAGTACTCAATAATGAGAAGCTGAGTTTAGTTATGCACATTGTTTTATCACCAGGTATCCACCCTGGGCTGCACATTTTAAATGGGAAGAAAATACAACTTGTGTTTTGTAACATGCAGGGTTTTGGCTGATGGTGGACTTTCCTGTGCCATGGGATGGGTTATGGTGTTTGTAGGGTGTCAGGTCCCAGACCACTCAGTGATGATAGTGGGGGTGGGGCGCTCTGGTCTGATGGCAAAGAACTTATGCGGAGCCTTTGGGAGGTTTTGCATGCTTTGTTGCAGTGGTAGAGTAATGGCTGTAGAGAGTACAGACATTTGCACACCCACACTCCTGCTTCCTCAGCGGCTAGGTGGCTGAGAGTGCTGGCATTTCCACCCTCGGTTTCCACGCTCGGTTTTTCTACTCTCCTACAGCAGCAGTGCATGTGTGGAGCTTACAGCAAGGGCAGTCTTATATACATATTGGGACAAAGGAGGCTCTATGCCAGAGGGTTACATAGTGGGTGACATCAGCCTCTCAGAGTTGCTAAGTCAGTTACCTCTGGAGCCCAATGTTCTGGAGGTTCCGGAGATAACATTAACTCCAAGTCTGAATCCATGGCTGACTCCATCGGAAGGCCCAGCCATGTTTAAACAGGGAAGTTCCTTCCCCTGACATAGGGTATTCCACTTAAATTAGCCCACTGATTGGGCTGGTGCAGACAGAGCAGTGTCATCGGGAACAGTTGTTTCTCCCCACGGTGACATTAGAGGCAGGACAGGGTGCACTGGAGCGATGGTCTCCTGGATGCTGAGCTGCTGCTGCTGCTGCTGCAGTTTCTAATTGCTTTCTCTCTGAGTTCCTTGGTGAAGGAGCCAAACTGTTTTCTTGAAAAGAAAACTGGAAACAAACTGCCTGAGCTATTTGAACACCCTGCTTAGAGATTGGATTCCTACTTATCTTCATTTCGAAACCTAATAAAATATTTTTAGGGTTTCTTACTTGTCTTTAAAAGGCCAAGTGTAAACATGTGAGGAGGGGCATCCATGGATGATGGTGTGTTTAATTTTTCATGAGGAGTGCATTACAGTGCTTCTCCAGCTAGGTGGTTCTGATGCTAATTAGTGAGACATTTGCTATCTGCACAGAGCACATGTGTGCACTGTGTTTGTGTCTGTGCTTGAGACAGTGGCTGTTACCGGTGCTGTTTCCTGCACTGTCTCCTTGTTTTGACCCTGTTGGAGCTTAAATGTTAATTTAACTAGAGCTCACCTTTAGCTGTGGGACGTTTTTTGTTTGTTTGTTTTGTTTTTTTCCTGGTGAAATTTGGATGGTTGGAGCATCATTTTTCCTGAACTTCAAAGTTGGTAAGCATGGATGATTATAGATGTGCGCAGGGAAGGGCCTGGTAGGAACAAAGAGCTTTGTGGGTTGCCTCCTGCTCTCTGGCCTGTGGGGCTTTATGGGTTTCATTTTTGATCCTGTGGCGTCTGTCCTTCTGGATGCTGAAAACTGTGGGTTAGAAATAGTCTTTGTTAAAGTACAAAAATGACTGATCCTTGGTTTTCAGTTAGATTTCAAAATGTAATTTAAATGGTTTGAAGTGAATACATACTTGGATTTATTATAAACTCATAATTATCCTATTTAAAGATATTTTTAAGTAAGATTCAGAGAATTCTTTCAAGGACTGGATTTTAGAGGAAGTATAAATAATTTTCATTTTCACTTGTAATGGTTTAATTTGCCTTTTATATTTAGTTGGCAACTAGACAGGTTTCTCTGTCAGGTGGCAATTGATACCAGGATCGATGGAAGGATTATGGGTTATCCCTCTGTATATGACTTCTATGCCTGCATGTTAAAGTTGCTTCTTCCTTCTAAACAAAGCATTAATAATAATAGAAGATTTATTGAAATTGTGAATTGAATTTTACAATGCAGGTAAAAAATATAAGGACAGTAATAGATCATGGAGAAATCAAAATGCATCTTACACCTTTACTGAAGCAAATGTTGAAGTTACATAAATAATCTCTCAAGTCCCTGCAAAGTCTAGAAAACACGAAGCCTTAAGTCACATACCTGCTGTACTTCACTGGGAAGTGGAAGTGGAGGGGGGCAGGAGGATGGTGAAGGAACGTGAGCTGCTCTCTAGTCTTGGCCAAGACAAGTTGCCAAGACCTGTGCTCTTTATGCTAAGCAAATACAACTGTCTCATGGCTTTAACTCTTTGGGGTTGTAACCAAAGCTCTCGTTTTCTTCCCACTTCTCCCCTCATATTTGATTTAATATAAAATTTGAAATTTAAGAAGAAAATTGTAAGAAAAAAGTGAAGAAAGGTTATATTGACCAACAATGCAGAGTGAAAGCTCTGGGCTTACTAATAGTGCCAGGTGATTCTGGGGAAGGAGAAATACGGTTCAGGGTTTCACTGCTGATTTGATCTTTCCTGCTACACATCACTTTGCATTGCTTACAAACTACCCAGTGGGAGGAAATTCAAAGCTTTTCATATCAGAAGATGCACATTGTATTTAAGTTCTGTTGTCATTCCTTGTTCATGTGCATGGGTTTCTTTCAGTAATAAGATGAATCCAGGACGTTTCTGTGTCAGGTGGAGTGTGGCATCTTTCACTGGCACTGCTGGGATCCCAGCAGTGGGACTGTTCAGCTGTCATGAAGATGTAGGCAACTTTTGCACCTGCGCCCCATGCTTACTCTTCTATCACAGTGACTGTTGTGGCTTCTTTTCTTTTGCTGAAATACTGGTGCGAGGACCCAGGGGAGTGATTGCAAATGCTGGGCTTTTTCTGCACATCTGTCATCGCCAAAATAGGAATTGTTTGCTCAGACTCCTGGGCTCCTGTGATTTGAAGCCCTTGGATAGTTATGATCTGTTGAAGGAAATCCCTAAAAGACCAACACAATTAATTAGGCAACTGCATAGTTTTTGCACCTGATTCTAAGATATTCAAAGCACATTCTGTTCATATTACTAATTTTCATTTGTCTAAATAGGGATGGAGGGGTCACAGGATTCCTTTAAGGGAAAAATAGCAGGAGATGGATGTGAGGGAGACAGCATTTTCTCCCACCTTAACAACTAGTGAGTGTTGGTAGGGTTATAATAATGTGTAGTTTATCACCTTACATGAGTGTGTTCCTATGTGACAAAGTCATCTATCTGTTTCTTTTCTTGGAACCCACATTTCTGTGGTGGTTTAACCCTTACCTGATGGTTTTTTGTTCATTGAAGCTCATCTCTCATCTTTACTTTTGGGTTGGACCTGTAGGGGGAAGAGTGGGTGACTCATCACAGTGTTACACTGCCGGTTCTGGGTCCCATCTCCCCAGGTCTTCCTTTAGTTCAGTTTGCTACTGCTTGCATTTCTCCCATTGAACTTTCATCTACCAGCAGGACTCAGGGCTTATCAAGAGAAGACTTGGTATAGATCAGTGTGTTCTTAGCTTTTGGGTTTCAGGGATTGGATAGTGCTGGGAAAAATAGTCCAAATTTTAATTTTGCTAATCAAATAAGTTAAAAAGAAATCCTCAGTCATTCTCACTATAGTCCACTATACTGTCATTCTCTCTTTGCTTGTGTTGCCTACAGAGAGTTAATAAAAGAACATTTTAACTCCAGAGACATAGGAAAACTATAATCTCAGACTATCGGTTCTTCAGAGATGGAATAAATTAAGCGTTATGGAAAAGAGTACACTATATGCTATTAAAAATCACTATGGGTTGATTGATAACTTTGTTTCAGACCAGAATTTGGGAGGCGTTGGATTGGGTGATCTCTAGGACATTTCCCAGCACCCCCACGCCATGTATGCGTGCAGATGCTCTTGGTTTCCCATGAGCTCTTGGGTGCAAGCAGAAAGGAGAAGGCTGATGAACATAGTAGCATCCAGAAAATTTGCCAGAAATGCCTCTTTCAAAGCCATCCAGCTGTAATGTTCATACAGGGTTGATTTGATTATCTGCAAATCAGCTGGAAATTCTTCTCAAAGGGAAAGAACATTTAGAGCTATTATAGAGCTTTTTAGAATCTTGACTCTGACTTCATCATCTGCCCTAGTTGGCCCTAACTCTTAATTTGCTCTGGGTTTCTGAGTTCTCAGAGCTAAGTAATTAAAGCCAACTTCCAATGAGTTTTAACTGGGTAGCTCATTGTTAAAGTGGCTTCACATGGGCATTGATCGCAGAGTCCTTTCAAAGCTATTAAATTCTGTTTCATATTAACTGGTTATTAAAGTAATTTAACAATGGCTGGACTGTCATTGGTCCCTTTGTAAGTCAATTTTCATTATGAAGAAAGACTCTTTCATTTCAATAATATTCATAGAATTTTGTTAAAGAGAAGTAGAATGAGAAACCAAGGGAGCAGATCTCTGTATTTTGTGTCTTTTTCTGTGTAATACAAAAATGATTGTGGTTATCATTAAATATTTGAATTACTTTAAAATGTTCCCTCTTAGGCTGATGCAGACACTGATTTCTTTATACACAGTAGTAAAAAAGATATGTGGAACATTATTAGATTGATTTTTTTGACATAAAAATAACTTAGATCTTAAGGAAAAATGAAATACTCTTATTGTTTGAGTAGTATAACAGTAACAATCTTGATATTATCCCCATTATCTGAATTATCGGACAAACCACCTCCCCTGGAGAAGCAGACCGGTGACAGAATAGGGGAAGGAGTGCACTCTGAAGTGGAATTCCACATCACAGCTTCTCTCACCTCTGCTGCAATGAGGTTCTTTGCTGGGCCATTCACCATTTCCTCCCATTGATTGCCGTGATTATCAGTGTCCATGCCTCTGATAACGATTAAGCTTGCTGGTTAGTTTATATTTATCAAGTTTGGTTAAATTTGCAATTGGTCAAGAATGGTAGTTAGGAAGACATAGGAGTTTGTAGGAGTAGTTCACAAGAAAAAGTAAGGTGATAAGACACTGGAGATTTTTAGGAAGGGAAGGAAGCATGTGACCTGTTTCATACTTTAAAAAGATGAGTATGGGTATGTGTGGTGAGTAGACTGAAGAGTCCAGTCAGGAGACTTCTGTACAAGGAATCTGCATAAGAGACAAGTGGTGTAGATACTGGTGATGGTGGGCATCTGAGGGAGAGAATGGGTGAGTTTAGAATACATTTCAAAAGATATGTTGACTGTTCAAGGGGGGTGAAGGAAAGAGGAATTGAGGAGCACTCTTAGGTTTTTGTCCTAAGGAATTGGAATTGGGTAGATGTGATGCTTTTTACTTAGTTGGGGAGACCTGGAAAACAATAGGTTTTTGGGAAAAAGCGAAAAATTTTGTTCAGGTATAGTAAATTTGAGATCCCTCAAGGGGAGGTTGGCAGGACCTAAGCAATATTTGAAGGAATCATGGGTGTGAATTTTCCAAATCTGATGAAAGACATTATAGATTCAGAAAATTCCACAAACACTAAATACACTTATAACTTCATAGACTAGCAATAAAATTTAACAGCTGACTTTTTAAAATAGAATCAATGAAAGCCAAAAGACAATGAAATGATGTATTAGGAAAGCTGAAGAAAAATAACTGCCAACCTAAAATTCTTTATCTAGAGAAAATATCCTTCAAAGACAAAGGCAAAACAAAGACATTTTTAGGTAAATGAAAACTGACAAACTTTATTGCCAGCATAGCAAAATGGAAGTATGGAGGTACAGTGAGGAATAATGGATTTTAATAACACATCTTTGAGACTCTTGAGCATGCTATGAGGAAATATTTTATCCCTCCAAACAATCTTTAGGCACATCCTCTTTTCTCTGCCTTGTGTTGTTCTCATTTTGCTTTGTTGGTTTAACCCACTTTTGTCATCTAAATAGAAACAATTGTGACTTTTCTGGAAGCCTTCTGTGATACACAGTCTAGTTTGGAATGAGGTAAAGTTGTCCTGTAAAAGCTGTCATGTGTATCCATTTATTAATTATTAAAATCTTTTACAAGATTGAATAGAAAAATTGTTATCATCATAATATAAAAACATTTGTGATCTGGTGACATATAAAATTAGTTCTCACTTAAAACAACTCTTGCCTTAACATTAACCTTTATATCCACTCATCCTTCCAGTGTCTTGTATTATTTAATCTCTATATAGTTGGATGTTTACAACAATGTAGTGCTTATTGATTCCAAGGAAAAATTACACATATTGCCAGCCATGCAGAATTTCATGAATTTAATGGTAGTGATGTTGACCTACTAGAACCATCTACAATGGTGACTAATAAAGCGCCAGCAGAGGTATAAGAATTCATACTTGGAAAAAGATAAAATGGACAATGAATGAGCTTCAACAAATAATAACTTGGAAATCAAAGAGCTACTATAAGAAAATTGATTATTTTAATAAGATTTTATTCAATTTTAGAGAGAGGGGAAGGGAAAGAGAAAGGGAGAGAAACATTCTCGCACACCCCCAACTGGGAACCTGGCTTGCAGCCTAGGCATGTGCCCTGACTGGGAATTAAACCAGTGACCTTTTGGTGATCCACTGAGCCACACCAGCCAGGGAAAAAAATGATTTTTTTTTTCACAGAAACTACTGTCTTTGTTATTGTCCTATTAAAGTCCAAAGTGAAAATAAAGGTTTTTTATTTTGCTGTTATACAGTATTTTGGGGAGGATTGTTATCCATCTCACTAATTAACACTTACTTCATACTTTTGTTTTAAGAATGTTTAAAAAAAAACATTAACTACTAGGTGAGATAAGTTTCTCTTTAAAATTATTTTCAAGATAAGGCATTCAGTTTATTCTGTGTAAGAAATCACATAAAACTTAAAATAAGGAATATTTATTATCTTTCATGGTTTCTATTAGGAAGTGAGGAAGGGTTGGCTTGCTAGTTCTTCTGGGGGAGTTTCTCTGCTGGTTGTGGTCATATATTAGTTGCGGCCACAGTCACCTATAGGTGTGACTAGGCTGGAATGGCTCATCCATATGGTTGGCCGTTGGCTTGGGCCCCATTTTCTCCTTGTATTGGTTATCCCAAGAGGGTGTTCAAGTGTCCTCATGGCATGTGGCTAGCTTCCTTCAAGAAACCAAAGTAGAAGCCATACACTGTCACTTTTACCAGCTGTTAGTCACGTAGGGTCGCTCCAGTTCACTGGGGGATGAACGTGAGGACAAGAATACAAGGAGTCATGGCTCATTATAGGCAATTTTGAGAGTTGGCAGCCACATATATTATTTCTTTTTCACAATTTATTATGGAAATCTAATTTTGTTGTAAGTGGATTCATTCTAAGGGGCCTTGATTTGGTATCAGTTGTCCTGAGATAAGTGAAACCTCCCAAGCCATTGTTTTGTTCTTACCGTGAGGTTACTTGTTGTCTCTGCTCAACAGTGTCTTATGAAGGAAGGACCCAATGGACCCCCATAAACTAGCACAGTACCTGGAACATAAGTAGTTGCTTAGTAAAATATTTATGAAGTGGGTGAATAAAAGAATCCAGTAGAAGTTATTTGCTCTTGGTTAGAGAAACTCCAAACTAAGATGAAATAGATTTATTTTTTTCTTTTATTTTTCCTGAGTATTCCTTTATGTTGCTGCTGCAATAAGCCTATTTGTTGTGTTCTGTATTTATGGTTGTCAGGGCAGAGGAATTTCCCTGTCTATGGACAGCTGGACCTTTCTCTGGGTCAGCCGGGGAAATAGCCTTGGAGTTAATCTTATCCCCAGAGCCTCTAAAACTTTGTGGCTCTGGAGGTAACCAACTTAGCAACTTTGAGTAGGCTGATTTCACCCCCATATGTAACTTCTAGATGTAGAGACTCCTTTTTTCCAATGCATATATAAGATTGCCCTTGCTTGTAAGCTTGGCACGCACTACTGTTGCGGGAGAGTGAACAAACTGTGTGTGGCAACACCAACACTCTCTAGTGCCTGGTCACTTGGAAGCAGGCAAGTGGGTGTAGAGATGCCTAAATTCTCTGCAGTCGTTAACCTAGTGCTGCTGGTGTATGGGGTTGGACAGTTGTGTATGTGCCCACCGATACCCCTAGCTGCCTGGCTCTGTGGTCATTAGTCTGCCCCTATAGAAAGCCCACCAAACCTCCTAAAGGTGCAGAATCAGAGCCCTCCCTGTTATCATCACTTGGTGGTCTCACACCTGACACCACAAGACCTGACAATGTTAGTGTTTAATTTTTAAAGGACTAAACTTCGTCTGTGTTATTGTGGAAGAAATAACAACAACCATAAGTAAAATTAGCGATCTCTCAGTATTCTTGGGGAATTAGTTCCAGCCCTCCCCCACAGATAATGAAATCTGCAGATGCTCAAATCTCTTCCGTAAAATGATGTAGTACTTGTGTAGAACCTATCCAGTCCTTTCATACACTTTAAATTATCTCTAGCTTGATTATAATACCTAATACAATGTAAATGCTGTGTAAATAGTTGTAGTTTTCAGGAAATAATGACAAAAAAAGCCTCTATAAGTTTAAAATGTACACAAGCAACCATCATGGGCCTAACTACCTAGTGCATGTCAGCAACAATATGACTTAAAAAAATATTTTTAATCACACATAGATACAGAATTTAAATTAAAAAATTTAATAACAGAAAGGACTAAATTCCTATAGCTGCCTGCACACTACTATTCTGAGATGTTGTTATTAAAACGGTTCAGCTAACAGCTTGAATATGACTCTCTGAGGAGGATTTAGCCCTTCTAATCTGCCTAATCTCTGCTTTCCTTTAAAATTAAGGAGCCTAATTTTCAACAATGAATCAGTGTCTGTAAGCCCTCTACTCCACCGATTATAAATGCTGAGCAAAGAGATTGTCTATCTGTCCTTGAAGAGTTAGTTGCCTTTAGATATTAACACAGAGCATCCAGTTGCTGAGGTTAACTATCACAAATAGATGCAGGAGCTGAGAGATAGGATAGGATTCAGCGTGGCATCACTTAGGGGTTTCAGTTCCATTTCCATGTGGGCCTCTTGGCTCTGCACTCCCCAGGTCCTCATGCCATTCTAAAGGTGGCCATGGCACTTCCAAACCTCTCATCTCAACACACTGTCTAGAGGAAGAGAGCTACTTTTTGGAGGCCCCAGTAGATTGAGGAAGATCTAGTTTTCCAAAGTCCCCAGGAAAAGCAGTGTTTGCGAGCCTGGCCCAGGCTGAGTCCCAGCCCCATTCCTAAACCCATCATCTCTGGTGATGGGAATGGGATTTCCCTCAGATTAGTTGGGGCCACCCATGGAGCTCTGGGTAGGGCCAGCTCCTGTGGGAATGCACTGGGGGAGAGGTAAACACATGGAAACAAATAATCACTGTTTTATTAGGAAAGAGGAAACATATGCTGGCTGTATGATTCAAATAGTATCCCCTACACTCCCTGTTATGCTTCTAGTAGCTAGAACAATGCCGGGCATGTAATATGTTGTCAATAAATATTTGTTAAATTAATTTGTTCTTTTATTTCTGGTTTTGTTTTCCAAACTTTATGATTGCTTTTGTTTCCTGGGAGGTAAATAAATGTTTATACATTGCTTATTTTATATTTAGTGCTATTTTTAACTTTTATTTTTAGAGAGACTGGAAGGGGATAGATAGAGGGAGAGAAACATAAATGTGAGAGAGAAACATTGATCAGTTGCCTCTTATATACACCCTGACCGGGGATTGAACCAGTGACCTCTTGCTTTATGAGATGATGCCTAACCAACTGAGCCACACTGGCCAGGGCTTAAGTGCTATTTAAAAAAAGATATTTCAATAGTCTGTTGCTATTTCATGATTAATAGGATTATTAAAAATAATTTAAAATTAAAACAATGTGGTAGATACATGTTTAGACAACTTTGCTAGCGTATTCCATCTAAAAGATCATTTTTAGTAAAACTAAGAAAGAAAATCTGATTCATTATTTATAACTTGTAAGCCAGTAGAAGTATAACAGAGAATGTCATGTTATAAAAATGGCATGTTGTAGGAACCATAAAATCTCACATCACTCATCGACACTTGTTCAGTTAAGAGAAGCATATTTAGTGTGAGATTACTATAAATCTTGTAACTAATGTAGTGGTGGTGATGTTTGATAAATGAATATCTAAGAAGATATTTAGAAGCTTCCTACTGATCTGGAGTATGTGTATTTTTATCTCTTGAGGTTATAAACTATAATTAAATTCTTGTGTTGCTGGGGCCATTGTTGATTTATTTAGAATGAATGTAGCATCCAGATGATGGAGTCTGATTCCCTGCCCTTGTGCTTGTCATCCTATAGGCAGCATAGGTCTCAGAGTTGCTGGCTTCTCTGTTCCATCACATGCCCAAATGTACAAAGTTGGCACTTGATCATTTGAGTAATGGCCCATGGATTGGGGTGCATGCTTTGTAGCTCTAAAAGATTTTAGTTGATGTATATAAGGACCAAACCTATTTTCTGGTTGGCCTTTAGGCTAATGGCCCAAAATACTTTTAAACATTAAGCTTTGTGGCTTAAAAAATGTTCATTTCTTGTACCAGTAGGGAATAAAATTTAATTACTATTCAAGAACTTCTTGCCCTGGCTGGTGGCACAGTGGATAAGGCGCCAGCCTGCAAACCCAAAGGTCACTGGTTTGATTCCCATCCAGGACGCATAATCAGGTTGCAAGTCAGGTCTCCAGCCAGGTTCCCAGCTTGAGGCAGGTGAAAGACAACTATACATTGATATCTCTTTCCCTCTCTGCATCTCTCCCTTCTGCTCTCTCAAAAAATAATAAATAAAATCTTAAAAAAAAAAAAAGAACTTCTTTTCTTCCCCCCACTGTCATGTTTCTCTATGTAGTTAACCTGAACCAGGAAGTTCAAATGTTAGACCCTGAGTATAGGGACATAGTATTGAGGGTAAAGCAGGGTGTGTGCAATACTATTGTACTGTTAGCCCATTATTCGATGTATGAGTGATCAGAGAACATTGATGTTCAAAACTTGACCTGGGGACTCCCCTTGTTTGAAAACATTCCTGAAACATCATTGCTACACATATGAGAAAGTGGGTATCTCCTGAACATTTTGGTGTGCTTTGATAGAGTGTTAAATGATTTTCATTGAATAATGAATCCCTTGATGATCTAGCAGAGGTTGAAATTGATGGGAGTAAGAAGAGAACTCTCTAAAAGGAGGTGAAGGACTTCTCTTTTAGCACTGAGTGTCCAGTTGACATCGACACTAGGCATGTGCACCAGCACCATTGGCTTGGTTATGCGGTTTTCAGGGTCATTGCTCAAAAACCCATTCAAGAACAGATCAGATAGAGGTAGATGAATTGATTCAGGTCAGGGAGACAAGGGGCAATAAGTTGAAGGTATTTTTACTAATGATATCTGAAGTGATAGATCATAGGGTTGAGGCAAAGAATTAAAGCCAGGAAGAATTCAATACCTTGAAAGAAGATGGAGATTCAGCTACTGAAAGAGCTTCACCTACTACTTCATTAAACATTTAGATACGTTTTCTGAAACTTCATTTCACCAATATTTGATCTTTTTTTGTTCAACACATTTTGGTTAATAATATGATTTAAGGAAGAAATTTAAGTTTATTGTGCTGAACTCAAACCAACTCTGAAAAATATGAGAAAGGCATTTACTGTTGATGAAATAGAAATGTCATTTCCTCTGTCTGCTTATTATTGCTTTCTATTTTCATATTACTTAGGCTAATGAGAGATAATGAAATCTATTTTAAGATAAAAATAAATCTAGCAAGGTTGATTCCTGAATTTTTTTTTTTAAATTTTATTATTGTTGTATTACATCCATCCCCTTTTTGCTCCCCTCTGTCCCCCCACTGATTCCTGAATTTTTATAAAGCATAGCAGTAAATGAATAATCTAAACCATTAATAAACTTTATTGTTCTGTCTTGGATTTTGTGAAATGGAAAAGCAAAGTCCAGGAATCAGGTATAAATTGACATATTTATGCTAACAACTTTGATGTTGTGATAAAAACACTGTATTTTATTTATCCATCAAAAAGCAAAGGTTAGAAGAAAAGGAAAATTAAGAATTGAAGAGCTATGTATTTTATAATAAGAAAAATAAATTTTAATGTGACATATGCATATTTTAGAAAATAAAATAAAAAGAAAAACTAGTTACCATCAATTATACCACTCAACAATAATCATAGATAACACTTTCAGTATAATTATTCCAGATAGAATAATCATAGATAACATATTCAGTACTTTACTCCAGGTGTTTTTTTCTGTGTAAAGATTCTTTCCTTTTATTATGGTTTGGGTTATTTTCAGTATGTTTTAAGCATGTATGTTACCTGAAAAGATTAAGGATAGTTGAAGGAGAGAAAATGACAGTTTCACTCATGATTAACTGTACAATATGGTCTGTAATTGAGAGAAGTCTCTTACAAAAGGTGGAGTTCTATGAAAGACTATAGCTTCATACTTGTTTTTACATATAATTAAATATTTTTAGTAGAATTATGACTATAAAATTTAAATATTTGTGGAAATGGAAACCTAATTGAAAAAGAATATAGTTGGAGGATTTACACTACCAAACTAGGCGTTGGCCTAAGGATAGACATAAAGGTCAATGGGCCAGAATAAAAAGTCCAGTGATAAATCCACACATTTATGATAATTTTTTTTTACAAAGATAGCAAAGTTGCTGGCACTGTTCCCTATGTATATGCAGAATGGTGAACTTAGATTCTTATTTCACACCACATACAAAATTATCTCAAAGTCAATCATGGACCTAAATGTAAGTGCTAAAATGAAAACTCCTAGAAGTTTATTTTTATATGTGTTCCTTTGAATTAGAAAAGATTTTTTAGATAATGACCCTAAAAGAAAGTATTAATAAATAAGACTTCACTAAAATTAAAAATATTTGCTTTTCAAAAGATACCATAATAAAATGAAAAGACAAGCTACAAATAAATTTTTTTTTCTCTGCAGAAGATTCTTTTAAAATAATGAAAAGGTAAGCTATAGTTTGGGAGAAAATATTTATAAACCATATATCTTCAAATGGACAGTACTAGTATATGTAAAGAACTCTCAAATGCAACAGTAATAAAACAATTCACTTTGAAAAATGGGCAAAGGACAAAGATATAAACAGACTGCATGCATGTTTCGGTGCAGAGGAGATGCAGATGGCAAATAGGCACATGAAAAGTCATTTAAGTCATTAACCATCCAGAAATGCACATTGAAACCATAACGAGATATCACTATACACCTATCAGAATAGGTAAAATAAAAATAGTGACAATAGCAAATGCTTCTGAAACTTCAGGAAAACTGGACCACTGACATGTTGCCAGTGGGAATGTCAAAGGGAACAGCCACTCTAGAATTCACTTTGACAATTTCCCTAAACTAAAAATGTCTTTACCACGTGATACTGCAATTGTACTTTTGGGCACTTATCTCAGAGAAATGAATATTTATGTTCACACATAAACCTGTCCACAAATGTTCGTAGAAGCTTTATTCAAAATTGAAAACAAAACTACTCAGATGTCGTACTGGGTGAATGGTCCAACAACTGTGGAATAACCTTACCATGCGATAGTATGTAAAGGAACAAACGATGCCTGCAGCAACTTAGGTGTGTCTCCAGGGTG
Organism: Noctilio leporinus; assembly: GCA_004026585.1. NCBI lineage: Eukaryota > Metazoa > Chordata > Mammalia > Chiroptera > Noctilionidae > Noctilio > Noctilio leporinus. The sequence continues at coordinate 36,040 of PVIW01011160.1, forward strand.
TTAGATTGAGTGAAAAAAGCCAGTATCAAAAGATGGAATATTCTATTAAGAGGACAACACTATTAAAAAAAGTGCAGGTATGGAGATGGGGAACAGATTAGTAGTTGGAGGGGGCTCAGATGGGGAGTGTAGCATGTGCAATGTAGCATGAAGAAGCCCTGTGGTGATGGAGCAGCTCTGTATCTTGAGCAAGGTGACTGTTACATGAACTGCACATGTTATAAAATTGCATCAAACTGATGCTTACATTATTGATCATTTGGAAAAGCAAATCAAAACCACCCATCAGGACTTTGTTATTCAAAAACAAAACAGGAAATAAGTGTTGGTGAGCATGTGAAGGAATTGGAACCATGTGCATTTCTGGTGGGAATGCAAATTGGTACAACCTTTATGATAAAACAGCATAAATATTTCTTAAAAAAATAAAAATAGAATTATCACAGGACCCAGCAATCTCACTTCTGCGTATATAGCCAAAAGAATTGAAGTCAGAGACCCAGACATTTGTGCACCCATATTTATACCATCATTATTCACAGTAGGCCAAGTTGGAAACAATCTAGATTTTCATTGATGAGTGGATAAACAAAATGTGGTATATATAGACAATAGAATATTATTTAGCCTTAAAAAGGCAGGAAACTCTGACATGTGATATAACATGGAGGAACTAGTTAAGTGAAATAAGACGGTCTCAAAAGGACAAATACTGTATGATTCTACTTACAGGGGGTACGTAGATGAGTGAAATTTCATAGAAAATGGTGGTTTCTAGGGCTGGGAAGGGAGAGTACAGGAGAGTAGGGTGTTAAGGTCTCATAGGACAGAGTTCCAGCTTTTCAGGGCTAGAAGAGTTCTGTGAATGGGTGGTGATGATGTACTTAATACCAAGGAGCTGTTTACTTAAAATTGGTTAAGATGGTAAAATTTATGTTATGTACAGTATTCTACCACAATAAAACTATGTAGAGCTACACACACACACACACACACACAGAAATGAGTGTATTTAAAACTGGTTAAAACTGAATAAAATCTGTAGATTTCACCAATGTCAATTTTCTGGTTTGACATTTCACTGTAGTTAATTTAAGCAAGATGTTCCATTGGGGGAAACTAGGTGAAGAATTCAGGGAACTTCCCTCTATTTTGATTGCTACTTCTTGTGTATTATAGTTATTGCAAAATTTAAAAAATTGTACTTTAAAGACAAGCCACAGATTTTTTTGGTGTACAGGAAATAGACAAAATTATCTCTCATTGTTGAGTTTGCCATTTTGTTAGATTTTTCACATATAAATATACATAGTAATTAAAATTCTGAGGTTTAGTAGAATTTTCCATTTGTGCCTCTTTTTTTTTTTTTTGCCCACTACAAATAACTATGCTGAAATTTATCAATGATAGAGTTTGGGTTTAGGAAATTATATTTTTTCAAATGAATGAGTGAATGAATCTGCATAGTAGACTTTATCCTACTATTTGATTTGGGTGTTTTAAGAAAAGCATCGTTCACAGTTTGCTCTTTATGTTGCTTTGCAGTAATTCTATTTTTTAAATGTATCATCTGGTAAACATTAGTGACAAAATTTGGCAAGAATACAGACTTTTGTATTCAACTAGATTGAAAAATGTTCTTGGCAACTGAATTATGCCAGGAGGCCAACAAGGAGACAAGCAATAGTAATGTTTATTCTGTGGAGAAAGAGGGAGAAAAGGATACAACATTGATTGTCAGCATTTATTGAAGCCTGGGCTTCAACTATAGCACTAAATACATTTCTCCTGATTTTTATTGCCTTATTTTATTTTATTTTTATTTTAAATTTAATTTTATTGTTGTTGTATTACATCCATCCCCTTTTTACTCCCCTCTGTCCCCTTCCTCATCCACCCACTCCCCCACAAAATCAATACCACTTGTCCATGTCCGTGGTTCTTCCATACTAGTTTCTAGACTAAACCGCTTCCCTTCTTTGCGTCTTCTTCCCCTCTCCCCCTGGCCCCCTTCCCCCTGCCCACTGAAGGTTTGCTCACTGTATTCATGTATCTGGTTCTCTTTTGCTTGTTGTTTCTTTTGTTCATTATTGTCCTGTAATGGGTGAGATCATATGGTATTTGTTGACTGGCTTATTTGGCTAAGCTTAATACTCTCCAGTTCCAGCCATGCTGTTGCAAAGGGTAGGAGTTCCTTCTTTCTTTCTGCTGTGTAGTATTCTATTGTGTAAATGTACCAAAGTGTTTTGATCCAGTCATCCACTGATGGGCCCTTAGGCTGTTTCCAGCTCTTGTCTATTGTAAATAATGCTGCTATGAACATAGGGGTACATAGGTTCTTATGAATTGGTGCTTCAGCGTTCCCCAGGTATAGTCCAAGTAGTGGAATTGCTGGATCAAAAGGCAGTTCCATTTTTAGTTTTTTAAGGAAACTCCATACTGTTTTCCATAGTGGCTGCACCAGCCTACATTCCCACTAGCAGTGCACCAAGGCTCCCTTTTCCCCATATCCTCGCCAACACTTGTTTGTTGATGTTGATGATTGCCATTGTGACAGGTGTGAGGTGGTATCTTATTGTGGTTTTAATTTGCACCTCTTTTATGGCTAGTGATGTTGAGCATTCTTTCATATGCCTTTGGGCCCTTTGTATGTCTTCCTTAGAGAGGTGTCTGTTCAGGTCCTTCACCCATTTTTTAATTGGGCTGCCTGTCTCCCTGGTGTTGAGTCACATTAGTTCTTTATATATTTTGGATATCAAACCCTTGTCTGAGGTATCATTGGCAAATACGTTTTCCCATACAGTTGGTTCCCTTTTCATTCTGCTGGTGTTTTCTTTAGCTGAACAGAAACTTTTCAAATTGATCGAGTCTCATTTGTTTATTTGTTCTTTTACTTCCTTTGCCCTTGGAGAAGTATCAGTAAACATATTTCTGCATAGGATATCTAAAATTATACTACCTATGTTTTTCTCCAGGACCTTTATGGTGGCACTGCTTATGTTTAAGGCCTTTATCTACTTTGAGTTTATTCTGGTGTATGGTGTAAGTTGGTGGTCTAGTTTTATTGTATTGCATGTTGCTGTCCAGTTCTCCCAACACCACTTGTTGAAGAGACTGTTTTTACTCCATTTTATGTTCCTTCCCCCTTTGTTGAATATTAATTGACCATAGAACCGTGGGTTTATTTCTGGGCTCTCTATTTTTTTTTTTTAAGATTTTATTTCATTATTTTTAGAAAGAGGGGAAGGGAGAGAGGCAGAGAGGGAGAGAGACATCAATGTATGGTTGCTTTTCACCTGCCTCCAGCCACAGACCTGATTGGAGACCTGGTTTGCAACCTTGTTATGTGCCCTGGCTGGGGAATCGAACCTGCGACCTTTGGGTTCGCAGGCCGGCGC
>PVIW01011161.1:0-39325 GCA_004026585.1 Noctilio leporinus
GGGTGGGGAGGGGGACAGAGGGGAGGAAAAAGGGGATGGATGTAATACAACAACAATAAAGTTTTTAAAAAAAAAGCATGGAAAAATGTCCTTGGGTAAGAATTAAAAACCTGTCTCCAAACAAACAAAAACAAAAAACCATCTCCCAGGATGGAATTCTTTAACATTCTTTGGTAACTTATTCCATTGTATTTTCATTTTAAGATTTTTTCCTTATGTCATACATAAACACATTTGGAATTATTTATTTTAGAATACTTGCAAAACCTCAAAGAAGAAAATATAAATCTCTTACAATGCTACTACCTAGCAATTACTACTATTAAACTACACTCATATTTGTGGGATTTAAATATATTTTGTTACAGAGAGTTAAAGTCTACTATATATATTTCATTGCAACATGCTTCTTTTATAAGTTAAAAAGCCAACTATGAGCTCTGGCTGCTGGATCAGTGGATAGATGCCTGCCTGCAAACCCAAAGGTCACTGGTTCGATTCCCAGCCAGGGCACATAACCAGGTTACAAGCCAGGTCTCCAGCCAGGTCTGTAGCTGGAGACAGGTGAAAGGTAACCATGCATTGATGTTTCTCTCCCTCTGCTTCTTTACCTTCTCTCTCTGAAAATAATAAATAAATATTTTTAAAAAGCCAACTATGGAAGTAGTCTCCATTTCATAACACTTTTCTAAAGTCTCACTTTTTCTTAATTATTAGAAAATTAGTTTTATTACTTTGTTCCTTTTACCATAAAATGTTTTAATTTTTTAAAAGATTTTATTTATTATTGTTAGAGAGAGGGGAAGGGAGAGAGGCAGAGAGGGAGAGAGACAGAGAGGGAGAGAGACATCAATGTATGGTTGCTTTTCACCTGCCTCCAGCCACAGACCTGACTGGAGACCTGGTTTGCAACCTTGTTATGTGCCCTGGCTGGGGAATCAAACCTGTGACCTTTGGGTTTGCAGGCCAGTGCCTTATCCATTGTGCTACCAGCCAGGGAAAATGTTTTCTTATGTAAATATAATGACCACAAAAATTTTCAGTTAGCTTGTGCCATAATTTACTTAATAAATAACTACAGAAAATTTCCCTTGTCTTTTTTTTTTTTTTTTTAAGATTTTATTTATTATTTCCAGAGAGAGGGGAAGGGAAAGAGGCAGAGAGGGAGAGAAGAATCAATGTATGGTTGCCTTTCACCTGCCTCCAGCCACGGACCTGACTGGAGACCTGGCTTGCAACCTGGTTATGTGCCCTGGCTGGGGAATCGAATCTGCGACTTTTGGGTTTGCAGGCCGGCGCCTTAACCACTGTGCTACCAGCCAGGGCCCCTTGTCTTTTTTTAATGTTGCCCAAGAAATACTGAAACTACATATATAGTTTGCCTTGCTTTTATGATGAGCATAAATTCTGGTCCATTTTAGGTCTTTATTATTACACAAAGGTCAGCACATTATTTGTATGTGGATCTCAGGTATGGTGAAACCTCAAATAGTATTCTTAAAAGTCTTTTGGGCACCTGAAGAAATTGACTATTAATCAAGAGTTACTTTTATTAAATTGAAGCATAGACTGCTTGATTACTTGTGATGACTTCTATGGCAAATAAAGACTTAAAGATGCTTTTGTCTTGCTAATTTAATATCATATAGTTTTATAATGTAGGCCAATATTATTAACTTGCCACAGATAGAAGAAGCTAATTGAATTTGCTGCCACCTGTGACCCCAAGTAAGCAGCGGTCTCATACTGTTTACTGGTTTTCTTGATAGAGTATATATTTATTTAGCATTAGCAAACTCAAGAAAAATTATCCTAGTTTTACATTGCTTTATTACTCCTATTGGCTTATTTCAGCAAACAATTTAGCCCTATGGAACAGACGGGATGACTAATGTCTGTCAACACAAACTCTGGCAGAATGCTATTCTTAGCACCAGAGCAGACAGTTGCTGAGCTGTCCTTAGAATATATGAAACAACATAATGCTTGTCACCATGGAGTTTATGCAAATTAATGTTAGATATATTCTATATTCCCAACACATTTAAAATATTACCACATCTAGATTTAATATAAGTATATAGATGAAATAGAACACACACATGCAACCACACACACACATACACACATTGATTACTCCATGTACAGAGAGCATCCTTAACAGTGTAATGTCTGAGATAGAAAAGGAATATTTTCTAATCTAGTAAAGCACAAGTGCCAAGGCACTCTTATACACTGTTGGCATGGAGGGAATATAAATTGGTACAAATCTTTTGGAAGACAATTGGCAAGTATTTACTAAATTTTAAAATATACTATGCCATGAACCAGCTCTCTTACCTATAAGATTATATTCTTTAAAAATCAATAAATCAGAAAAGTAAAACTACTTTGTGTAAGAATAGCTACTGAGCTATTTTTGTAATAAAACAGAAACTAAAAACCTGTGAAGAGCTTAAACATTCATTAATATGAGAATGAAGGACAATAATGAACAAAACAAACAAGAAAAACAGAACCAGATACATGAATACAATTAATAGACCTTCAGTGGGCAGAGGGGAGGGGGGATGTAGGAGGGGGAAGGAGGCAAAGAAGGGGAGCAGTTTAGTCAAGGAACTAGCATGTAAGAACCATGGACATAGACAACAAGTGGGATTGAATTTGAGGGGGAGTGGATGGGTGGGGAAGGGGACACAGGGGAGAAAAACAGGGGATGTATGTAATACATTAACAATAAAATTAAATTAAAAAATAATAACTGAAAAACAGAAAAGAATGATATATCTAATCAATGAAATATTATGTCGCCATTTCATTCATTTATTTTTTTAAATTTTCTTGGGAGGGGGCCCACATTTTTATTACCAAGGTAAAAGGAAGATGTGGTATAAGCAAGGGTGGGGTGAATACTGACAGTCACTGGATGGAGTGACATTTGTCATGAGAACTGCTCGACCTGGGAAGCAAGCTACAGTGACTTTGCCCAGCATTGCCAGGGGAGAGTCCAAGGAAATATCTATATGCTTCTATTATTTTTAAATGGTGTAGAGCTATATATCTTAGTTTAAAGTTGTCTATGTCTTATTGCTCATGAGAATATAAAATTACAATGTAATCTTATTTTTGTAAATAACACATATTCTTGCATATCTATAGCTAATCTCTATATGCTATTAATGCCAATATGAATATATTTTATGTCTATAAAATCATGGGAAAATACAAAGGACAAAAAAAATGAACAGTTCTTTCCTCTGAAAAGTAGGACTGGAATAGCTTGAGCTGGGGCTCTCAGGGTTTTATATACATATCTATACAAACATGCATTCATACATAAATAAATTATACATGTATATACATCTATATTATATTTTAATCATTTATGAATGATTTTAACTTTCTATAGCTTTATATTCTAAACTATTATTAATTTTTCCATTAATTTATTCTGTATGTAATAGGCCTGATCATGACTGAAACTTTTATTAAAACTTAAACCATAGCAAAACTGGTATTGCTAGATCTTTATAGGTAATCCAGTTTGGGATTTATAAATGTACATAGGTTAAGAAAGAATGACATGGGTGTGTAAAACCAGTAGAAGTTCTAAAATTTAATTAGAAACAATGGTTACTACCTTCTAAACTATTCCATCATTTATCAAGACTGTAAAACAGTAGTCCAGAAAATCGGTTAACCTTTCACTTCATTCTTTTTCTTTCTATGCCCTTTTGACATGGGTGCTAATGTACAGTGCAATGGTTGGTCCCATTGAAAGAGAAAGGTTTGGGATTCTTCAGAAGCCATAAACTAGAGATTTAGATTGAGTAATTAGTCCTCCTGGGTAAATATAAACTGATCTTTCTTTGAAAATAATAGAAATAAATCTGGTAGTTTTACTTTTTTTAAGTTCATTTTTATTGTTGTTGTATTACATCCATCCCCTTTTTACTCTCCTCTGTCCCCTTCCCTATCCACACACTCCCCCACCAAAGTCAATTCCACTTGTTGTCCATGTCCATGGTTCTTTCATACTAGTTCTTTGACTAAACTGCTCCCCTTCTTTGCCTTCTCCTCCCCCCGCCCCCTCTTCCTTGCCTGTTGAAGGTCTATTCATTGTATTCATGTATCTGGTTCTGTTTTGCTTGTCTGTTTGTTTTGTTCATTATTGTCCTGTAATGGTAGTTGTATTTTAAAGGGACAATACTTGTGCTCTGTAAAATACAGAGTATTGGAGCTAACCTTCTTGAATTACTAACTAGAATTCACTTTTGAATGATAATGAATATTAAGAACTATAAATTTAAACATTTTGCTCCAAGCCCTAGCTGGTGGCACAGTGGATAAGGTGCCAGCCTGTGACCCCAAAGGTTGCTGGTTCAATTCCCAGCCAGGGCAATATAACTAGGTTGCAAACCAGGTCTCCAAGAACGTCAGTAGCTGGAGGCAGGTGAAATGCAACTATACATTGATGTTTGGCTCTCTCTCTTCCTCTTTCCTTTCCCCTCTTTCTGAAAAGTAATAAATAAAATTTTAAAAAATAAATAAATAAACATTTTGTTCCAATATTTTGTTGTTGTTAATGAAATTCATCATCTCTCAGCATGAAACGTTAAAAAATACCACATGTGGTAACTTTTTGTGTAAAGTGATTTTGTACTGAGTGGTTCATCTTACTAGAAAATTCTGATAAAATTATCTAGTTTTCACAGCATATTATAGAGATAGGTTGTTTAACTTGCATTTTCTAGTATGTACATATTTTGAATAATACTTGACTTACAAGTACACATAAGACCATATGTTGCATAATTTCAATATGGCTCTACCAGTCCTCATAAAAATTTTCCTAGGGAGATGCCATCTCTCATTTAGATAAATAAAGTTATTAGATATAGTTGAACTATTATTAATAATATTACTAGCAACTAAACTTGGATGAGGGCATTTTATGCACTGAACACTGTTAGACATTTTATTTAATTTATTTTAAAAAACTTTTATTTTTTTAAAGTTTATTTTTTATTTATTTTCAGAGAGAAGGGAAGGAGAGAGGAAGAAATAAAGAAAGAAGCATCAATGTATGGTTGACTTTCACCTGCCTCCAGCTACTGATCTGGCTGGAAACCTGGCTTGCAACCTGGTTATGTGCCTTAACTGGGGAATTGAACCAGTGACCTTTGGGTTTGCAGGCTGGTGCCAATCCACTGAGCCACACTAGCCAGGGCTAGACATTTTATTTTAATTAACTTATTTAATCATAATAGCTCTATGAAATAGTTACTGTCAACATATTCAATTCATAAGCATGTAAATGGAGTTTAGAGTAGTTAGCTAACTTGCTGAAAATTACATGGTAAATTAAGAGTTCAGTAATATTTCAAACCCAAGTGTGTTGGGTTCCAAATCTCATGCTTTTAATTAATGAGTGCCTATATTGCTTCAATAGTAGACATTATCTGATGAAGTTAATGGATAAAATAGCCTTTGGTAAGTTAATCAAGGAATACAAGGTCAATTTCTTTTTTAAAAAAAGATTTTATCATTTTTAGAGAGAGGGCAAAGGAAAGAAGCAGAAAGGGAGAGAGACATCCATGTGTGGTTGCTTTTTACCTGCCTCCAGCTACAGACCTGGCTGGAGACCTGGCTTGCAACCTGGTTATGTGCCCTGGCTGGGGATTGAACCAGTGACCTATGGGTTCGCAGGCTGACATCTATCCACTGAGCCACCAGCAAGGGAATTTATTATTTTTATACATTTAAATTAACATTTTGGAGATATAAACTCTAATAAAGTAAAAAGTGACTTATTTTTATAGTTATGATTTCTATTATAAATAAATATAGTAGGATAATTTACATAGTGTTTTAGTTTTAATGAACTTATCTTTCAGTCAACAACATTTTAAAACCACATAAATCCAAGATGGCAGAGGATTAAGTGGAGCTACATCAATCTCCTTCGATGACCAATCTGGAATTACAACCTAATTGGGGAGAAATTATCCAGAATAATCAATAGAACACCAGCTGTAGAAAAGCCTTACAGCCACAGACAGAACAGAAGAGGCAACTTCATCATGATGTGATTGGTAGGAAGTGTGGAGATGCAAGAGTGCTGGATTGGCTTCCATGGGAAGCAGCTGAATGGATGGAGAAACATCTCAGCAGCCAGAAATTCCATCTGAGAAGAGTGAGGTCTAAACTCCCAGCTGGGTTTTCTAGCCTACAGCAACAAAGTTGAGGGTAAAACAGCATCCAGTTGTGAAAAGTGAAAATCTGTGGCATTTTGCCATCCTGAGACAGTTAGATACATATGGTTTTTGTAGGAACTTCACATAAAAATACAAAGGCACATTCTTATCCTGGTCTCTAGGAGGGGGAGGGCAGAGAGGACTAGAGATGCTGAGGGAGAGTTTGGGGTGGTAACATTCAGAAGAGAAATGAGGGAGCAGCAGATGGGATCCCTGTGCTGATTCATCACCAATAATGCAGGCAGACTACTCTCCTCCAAGTGGTATCAGTCTGAGGGGAAACAATGGTCCCACCCATAGAAAGTAATCTGCCCTGCTCAGCAGTCCAAATCTGATAGCTGACCACAGATTAATTGGATTAACAACTGTAAAGCTGTCTAGACCCAGACTGAAATACAATCTGCTGTCACCAGGGGCAGATCCAGGAAGTAAAGAAAGTGTACCTCTACATCACAGAAGATCACACCACAAAGATAGGAAGTCAAAGCAGACCAATCTAAGAAATAGAAACAAACAAGAAGAGTCACATAAAATGGGAAGAAAAAGAAACAGCCCCCTATTGAAAGTGAAGGAGGAATCCCCAGAAAGAGTACTAAATAAAATAGAGACAAGTAAACTATCACATATGGAATTCAAAATAATGATTATAAAGAAGCTCAATGAGATCAGGAAACTCAAGGAAAACTACAAACAACCCTAGGAGGACTACAAAAAACTCCAGGGGAACTACAAAGAATTCCAGAGAAACTACAAGGAACTTACTGAGAACTGCATCAGCATTAAAAAGGACATAGAAACTATCAATAAGAACTAGAAGGAACTGAAGGATACAATTTTTGAATTGAAGAACACAGCAGAAGGAGTCAAAAGCAGGCTAGAGGAAGCAGAGTATTGAATAGAAGACCTGGAGGGCAACTTAAAAAAATAATTCCCAGACAGTGCAACAAAACAAAACAAAAAATACTAAAAAAGAACAAAGAGGTTTTAAGAGAGCTACAAGAAAACATGAAACACAATAACATTAGTATCATAGGGATACCAGAAAAAGAAGAGGAGCAATGGATAGAAAACCTGTTTTCAAAAAGTAATGACAGAAAAGTTCCCTAACCTGAAGAGAGAAAAAATCATGCAAGTTCAGGAAGCACAAATGGCCCCAATAAAAATGAACCCAAACAGGCCCATGCCAAGACACATAATTAAAATTGCAAATTTTATTTTATTTTTTAAAAGATTTTATTTATTATTTCCAGAGAGAAGGAAAGAGAGAGAGGCAGAGAGGGAAAGAAGAATCAATGTATGGTTGCCTTTTAACTGCCTCCAGCTAGGGACCTGGCTGGAGACCTGGCTTGTAACCTGGTTATGTGCCCTGGCTGGGGAATCTAACCAGTGATCTTTGGGTTCGCAGGCTGGCGCCTTATAAAATGGCAAATTTTAAAGACAAAGAGAATTCTAAAAACAGCAAGAGAAAAACAGCTAATAACATACAAGGAAGCTCTGATAAAGTTATCAGCTGATTTTTCCACAGGAACACTACAAGCCAGAGAAAATGGCAACAATTATTTCAATCAATGGAAAACAAAAGTCTAGATCCAAGACTACTCTACTCAGCAAGGCTTTTATTAAAAATGGAAGGTGAAATAACGTTTCCCAGACAAAAGAAGGCTAAAAGTATACATCCCCACCAAACCAGCATTGCAAGAGATGCTAAATGGTCTGCTTTAAAAAGATGAAGAAATAGAGAGAGAGAGACAGAGAGGAACACAGATACAAAGGGGAAAAATGACAATGAATAAGTACCTGTCAATAATAACCTCAAATATGAATGGATCAAAATCACCAATCAAAAGACAAAGGGTAGCTGAATGGATAAGGTAACATGACCCATGCATATGCTGTCTAAAGAGACCCACCTCACAACAAAAGATGTATGCTAACAGAAAGTGAAGGGATGGAAAAAATATTTTAAGCAAATGGACATTAAAAAAGCTGTGGTAGCAATGCTTATATAAGACAAAATAGATTTAACAAAGAAAGCCATAAAAGGAGATGAAGAAGGACATTTTATAATACTTAAGGGAACAATCCATCAACAAGGCATAACATTTGTAAACATATATGTTACAAACATATATATATATATATATATATATATATATATATATATATATATCCTATGTAAACCCAACATAGGAGCACCAAAATATATAAAGAAAATCTTGGAGGGCTTCAGGATGATATTGACAGCAACACACTCATAGTAGGGGATTTTAACACCCCATTATCAACAATGGACAAATCTTCTAAGGAAAGAAACACCAAAGATATTATGGCATTGAATAACTCACTAAATTAAATGCATTAAATGATATATACAGAACTTTTCACCTCAAAGAAGCAAAATACACATTGTTTTCAGATGCACCGGGAACACTGTCTAAGACACACATGTTAGGAAAATTAACAAGCCTCCACAAATACAAAAAAATTGAAATTATATCAAGCATCTTCTCAGATCACAACAGCTTGACACTAGAAACCAACCTCAAGGATAAATATCAAAAACATTCAAATTCATGGAGACCGAATAACATGCTATTAAATAATGAATGAGTTAACAACAATATCAGGAAAAAATTAAAAGGTTTCTGGAAATAAATGAAAATAAACACACAACAGCCCAAAACTCAAATGATTTATCTATGTTGTGACTAGAAAAGTGAGGCTAATCTCATTGGCTGTAGTGTTAATACACTTGCAGAAGCTCTGACTCAACTTTTTTCTTCAAAGTGTTTTTATAATTGATTCTTCTGTTTTCTGTGCATGTTTACGGGAAGCAACATGATAAAAAAATAATTCTGGATTTTACGTATAAAGCCTTTCAGAGCCTCATCTCTTAAAAATGATGAGTATTCCATGTCATGTTAACTCATGAGGTATTTATAAACCTTAATGCATATCATGATGTGGATGTGCAACAAACTCCATAGTAGTATGCAGGTGTTTATGATGATGCTGCAGCATCTGTTACTCATGATATATTGTTTAAAAATTAAATTATGCTCACCTCTTAAATTTTAAGTTCTGTGTGGGTACATAACAATTAGCAACAATAAGCTATGTACATCACTTTAAATACTTCATAAAATTTATACTAAATGAAAGTAGCACTAGACCAACTTTATTTTTATAAGACTGAAAGTATTGTAAAATTAGTTCTAAATCAATTAGGAAGACAGGCAACTTATTGTATATCCTAATTCAGAGAAAGGTAATCTACTTATTGGGAGGTACTAACCGGAAAAGTAATATTTTTAGTCTAAGTTTTCAGCGTTTATTCAGTATTTCAATAGAATCTCTTCTATAGGTCTGAATGGATAAGAGTTTGGGTTGGGACACAGTTATAAGATTAAAAAAAAAAAAAACATAAACAAGATATCACTAGGAAGTTTTTCTTTAATGTCAGGACAGTAAAGTGAAGGTCCCTTTCCCTTAGGTTTTCCCAACCCTGGAGATGATCAGGGTTACAGGGATGACCCAGTAGTTACAAAAAGCTTCTTTTCTTGCTGTCATTGTGCTTTCTTTAGTTTAGTATTCCATCAATCTCCTCATAGATGTTCACGAAAGCAGACTAACATTTGAGTAAAGAAGATATCAATGAAGTTAAAATACATGAAGACTGAAGCAGCAACACATGTAAATCAGCTTATTATTTTCATTACAATAATCAAGACAAATGTAGGTAATTATTTTGTGTGAAATAACTTTTGGTAGTTTTGAATCTCATGCATATAGTTTCATTATTATTTTAATGACAGAAACAAATGTTCAACCTACAGTATTTTTCACAAGAGATAACTCAACTGTTTAAGAGCTACTATATGCCTGCATGTATGTTATGTACTAGTCTGGATCTCAGATGCATTAATAAGACTAAAAATAATTATGGAGCTGAGATTATATTGATTGATAATCACAGACATCACTGATTACTACAAAAGGTAGAAATTAAAAACAATGATTTGTTTAAAGAAAATTAAACAAGAGGTTCAATGGATTTTATATTATTGAAGTGTTATTTTGTGCAAAATGGAAAAGAGTAATACAAGAAAACTACATAGTTACCTCTGCTGAACAGCCATGCTCCCAGTAGGTGATTGGTGTGTCACAAGCACAGCGTGTTCCCAGGGTCAGCTCTGCAGGGGTATAGGGTCCGTCATGGTGTCCTGGGTGCTGAAGGACTGTTCTGTGTCAGCCTATCTGCCTCTGCCCAGAGCTCTGTCAGGAGCATGGGTTGCCCCAGTGTCCCCAGGCCTCATACATAAGACAGTACAGGGCTGTGTCAAGGGCATTTCCTATTGGTTTTATGGGCTTTTTTAACCTTTTAAAATCAAATTGATTGAGGTAGTTTACATAAAATAAAATGTACCCAGTTTCAGTGAAAAAAAAAAAAAAAAGAAAGAAAGAAAACTACAAGTGAAAGAAGTTTACCTTTCCAAGATATAATGATACTGGGGAGGAGAGGAGAAAAACATATGAAACACAAGAAAATAAGCTTGGCATACAGGCGACAGAAACATTCTCAAAAATCTCTGCAAGTGAATCAAGAAAGGCAAAACTAGGAAATAGTAAGATTGCATTTCTTTCCAATCTGCATATTCTGCTACACTTAAGCCATTACCTGCAGCTGGAGAGCTCCAATAAAAATGATTTAAAAACTCATTCTGGCTTTCTCCAGATGCCAGAACCCTAGGATTGCCACCACACATTGCTTAATATGAGCTTGATGGTTTCAATCCTCTTCCTAATGCCTGAAGCTTGATTCAACTCTTCACTAGACAGCTCCTTCTGCCTGTGACAAGGTGTTGCAAATGATTGAAGTTGTTTTAATATTTCCACTAGTTTTTGTCATGTGTTTATTTTATATTATCCTTGACCTGTTTTCATTTATTCTTTATTTTGTATTTATTTTTCTATGTAATTGTCTTCTTCCTCAACTCTTAGCACTATTGCTAAAATAATATTGAAATCTGGATTTTTAGATTATATTTTAGCATATTCACCTAATTAAAATCATGTTAAAAAATGAAATTATACAAAACATCTTTTCTATTTCCAAGGCAATAAGCCTCTGATATCATAGCCATTTTTTAAAATTTAGTTTTAAAAATGTATTGCAGTATAATTAATATATAACATTACATTTGTTTCAGGTGCACACCATAATGATTCAATATTTGTACATATTGCAAAGTTCAACCACAATAAGTCTAGTGAACATCCACCATCATAATTAGTTACAGAATATTTTTCTTGAGATGAGAATATTTAATATGTATTTACTTCCCAATTGTGAAATATGCAATACAAGGTCACTATGGTGTACATTACATTCCCAAGGCTCATTTATTTTATAAATGTAAGTTTGTATTTTTTAACTCCCTTCACCCATTTTACTCACCCACCACAACTTGCCAACAGCAATCACAAATCTGTTCTCTATGTCCATGAGCTTATTTTTTAATTCTAAATATAATTGAGATTATATATTTGTGTTTCTCTGACTTATTTCTCTTAGTATAATGCCTTCAAGTTCCATCCTTGTTGTCACAAATGGCAAGATTTTATCTTTTTATGGCTGAAGAATTATCCATTACTATATCAATTATATTATATTACATTTTCTTTACCTGCTCATTCATTGATAGACACGTAGGTTGTTTCCATATTTTGTTTATTGTAAATAACAATACAGTTAACATGGTGGTACATGTATCTTTTTGAATTAGTACTTCTGTTTCTTTAGATAAATACCCAGAAATGGGAATCACTAGGTCATAAGACATCTAATTTTTAAGTTTTTGAGGTAACTCTATATTGTTTTCCACAAAGGCTACACTGACCTGAACTCCTACCAACAGTGCACTAGGGTTCCATTTTTTCCACATCCTTGCCAACACTTGTTTCTTGTTGACTTATTTTTTTAATAAATATTTTATTTATTATTTTTAGAGAGAAAGGAAGGGATAGAGGCAGAGAGGCAGAGAAGGAGAGAGACATCAATGTGTGGTTGCCTATCACCTGCCTCTGATTTATTAATGATAAACATTCTGGTAGGTGTGAGGTGTGTAGTTTTTGATTTGCATTCCACTGATGATTGCTAATGTTGAGTATATGTGAATATAACTGTTGGCCATTTGTATGCCCTATTTGGAAAAAATACCAATTCAACGTCCCTGCCTTTTCTTCTTTTTCACTATTATATTGTATGAGGGTATAAAGGGGAATAAATGACCATCCAAAATATACAATGAAAATAAACAATTAAAAAAAATGAAATTGTATGAGATCTTTATATATTCTTAAAAATTACCCTTATCTGACATGACATTCAAATGTTTTCTCCCATTTCATATGTTGACTTTTCATTTTGTTAATGGTTTTCTTTGATGTGAAGTTTTTAGTTTGATGTACTTTTGCCTCTTTATTTTTGCTTTTGTTCCCTTTGATTTCACATGAAATTCAAAAATTGATTGAGAAGACTGATGTTAAAGAGTTTACTGACAGCTTTTTCCTGGGAGTTTTATGGTTTTGGGACTTACATTCTTCAATTTTTAGGGACTTCTAAGATGGTGACAAAGTAGCCAGTATCCTTGTTCACTTGCTCCCACCCTGGATCAGACTTGGAGTGAAAATACAGAACAAAAACTAAAGGATAGAGGTGGTGAGTAAGTGTGAACATGGATGTGGGATCTGAGCAGTAGCAAATTTGGGGAATAAACAAGATCACCAAAAGCTTGTGCACATAGGGTTCCCAGGGACTGGTAGCCACTGATCCCTAAACTGGACTTGGTAGTTGTGGCTCCCTAAGTGGAAGCCCAGCACAACCTCCCAGTCCAGCAATGCTGGCTATGTAGAGTAGAGATCTCTGCAGATTGGCTCAGGAGCTGAGCTAACAGGGTGGAGAGAGAGATACAGGGGCCCTGGAAACTGGTGAAGGATTGCTGGAGAGCAGAGAGGAAGTCCCACCACCACCAGGTGTTGCTGAATCACCATGGGGCTTTCCCTGGTGCCACACTACCAGATCCAGCTAGAAACTGTATGGGACAGTTGGAGGCTTGGGAAAGCAGAGCCCAGACCTTCCCCTGAGAGACTGTGTGATCTGGGGAGGGAGTGACCCAGGTAAATAGGGCACACAGGCTCCCACACTGCAATGAAAACCACACAGAGTCTCATTTAAGAGGGGAGGGGAGGAAAGACACAAGACTGGGAAGGGGCTCAGCACTGGCCTGAGAAAAAGCACAGCAGGTTTGCTAAACACAAGTGCTGACCCACAAGTGAAAAAGAGGAGGAGCTCAACCCAGGCAGGCTTGGACCTGAGAGTTGGCCAGATAGGATAACCTAACCCTGAGACAAAGCAGGTGGGACTTTAATGCATCAGTATCCTGCTGGGAATATTCCCACAGAGGAAAGAAGAAATAGATCTAGAAATGCCTTTTGCTATATACCAGAAGCTACCCAGTTTCTAGGGTCAGCAGAACTGGTACAACAGAACACAACACATGGTGCGTGGTATGACTGTCAATCAGCCAGCCAGAGGAGTACTCTCCAAAAACCACACCAAAAGCAATCTAAGTCTAGTCATGACCAAAAAGCCCACATTAACTGCATAAAGGGCAGCCCAAGAGCATCAAGCTCAAGAACTCAAAGAAATGATACCACTGAGTCCCACAGTTCCCTTAACACAGAAGGACACACTGCAATGACAGGGAGCCAAAGCAGACTAAACTAATTCAGAGAAAGAAATGAGAAGAGCCACCCAAAATGGAGAGACAAAGAAACAACCACCAATTAAAAGCAAAGGAGGAATCCCCAGAAAGATTGCTGAACAAAATTGAGTCAAAAAAAAAAAAAAATCAACCTTGAGTTCAAAATACTGATTATAAAAAAACCTCAAAGAGCTCAGTGAGAACTACAAAGAACTCCAAGGAAATTACAAAGAACTCCAGGGAAGCTACAAGGAATTTATTGAGAACTTCACCAGTATGATAAAGGATATAGGAACCATCAATAAAAGTCAAGAATAAATGAAGAATACAATTGCTGAAATGAAGACCATAGTAAAAGGAATTAAAGGCAGTCTAGATCAAGCAAAGGATCAAATCAGCAAGCTGGAGAATAAAATATAAAAAATTCCCAGACAGAACAACAGAATGAAAAAAGGTTTAAAAAAATTAAGAGGGGTTAAGAGAGAGACAGGGCAACATTAAGTGTAATAATATCCATAACATAGGGATACCAGAAGGAAAAGAGAAAGAGCAAGGGACAGAAAACCTGTTTGAAAAAAATAACAGAAAACTTTCTTAACTTGAGGAGGGAAAACATCACACAAATCCAGGAGGCACAGAGGGCCTCCAATAAAAATGAACACAAGGAAGCCTACAACAAGACACATCATAATTAAAATGGCAAAATTCAAAGACAAAGAGGGACTCTTAAAGGCAACAAGAGAAAAACAAGTAATAACATACAAGGGAGACCCAATGAGGCTATCAACTGATGTCTCAACAATAATGCTACAAGCCAGAAGAGAATGGCAAAAAATATTCCAAGTCATGAAAAGCAAAGAGCTGCAACCAAGACTACTCTACCTAATGTGGCTCTCATTCAAATTTGAAGGTGAAATAAGAAGTTTTCCAGACAAAAGAACGATGAAAGAATATATTTCCACCAAACCAGCACTACAAGATGTACTAAAGGGATTGCTTTAAGAAAATGAAGAGAGGCAGAAACACAACTACAAAGGGAAAAATGGCAATAAATCTTATCAATAATAACATTAAATGTAAATGGATTAAATGTTCCAATAAAAAGACATAGGGTAGCTGAATGGATTAAAAAACAAAACATGAGACCCACTATAAAACAAAAAATATACACAGACTGAAAATGAAAGGATGGAAGAAAATATTCCAAGCAAATAGAAATGAAGAAAAAGCTGAGGTAGCAGTACTTTAATCAGACAAAATAGATTTAACAAAGAAGGCCATAAAAAGAGACAAAGAAGGACATTTCGTAATACTTAAAGGAACAATCCAGCAAACAGATGTAAACCTTGAAAACATATATGCACCCAATATAAAAGCACCCAGATACATAAGGAAAATCTTGGAGGACTTCAAGAAGGACATTAACAGCACCACACTCATAGTAGGGGATTCCAACACCCCATTGTCAACAATGGAAAAATTTTAAGAGCACAGAAACAACAGAGATATTCTGGCATTGAACAGCACTCTAGATGAAATGGATTTAATTGATATATACAGAGCTTTTCACCTTAGGGAAGCAAAATGTAGACCCTTTCAAATGCAAATGAAACACTCTCTAAGATAGACCATATAGTAGGAAACAACATTCAAAAACTTCAAAAAAATTGAAATTATATCAAGTATCTTGTCAGATCAAAATGGCTTAAAACTAGAAACCAACATCAAGGAAAACACTCAAAAAACATTCTAATTCATGGAGATTAAATAACAGGCTATTAAATGATGAAAGGGTTAACAATGAGATCAAAGAAGAAATCAAAAAAGTTTCTGGAAACAAATGAAAATGAACACAAAACAGCCTAAAACCTACAGGACGCAGCAAAGGCAGTCTTGAGAGGGAAGTACATAGCAATACAGGCCTACCAAAAAAGGTTAGAAGAAGTTCAAACCAACCAACCAACCATAAACCTACAAGACATAGAGGAACAAATACAAAGCACAAAGTAAGTAGAAGGAAGGAAATTATCAAATCAGAGGAGAATTGAATGACAAAGAGACTAAAAGAACAATTCAAAGTATCAATAAATCCAGGAAATGGTTCTTTGAAAAAATAAACAAAAATGACAAGCCTTTAACCAGACTCATCAAGAAAAAAAGAGAGAGGACCCAAATTAAATAAAACCAGAAGCAACAAAGGGGAAACCATAACATATCACAGAAGTACAAAGGATTATAAGAAATTACTATGAACAGCTATAATGAAAAAAAAAAAAAAGGACAACCTGAGTGAAATGGACAAGTTTCTGAAAACATATAATCCTCCAAAACTGAATCAAGGAACAGAAAGCTTGAGTAGACCAACAATAACTAGTGAAATTGTAGCAGTAATAAAATAAAAAGGATAACCAAGATGGTGGAGGAGTGAATGGAGCTATGCTAATCTCCTCCCAACACCAAACTGGAATTACAAATTAGGGAGAAATCATCGAGAATAAGGAACAGAACACCAACTGGAAAGAAGCCTTATTACCAGGGACAGAACAGAAGAGCCAATTCATCACAACGTGACTGGTAGGAAGTGCAGAGATGTGAGAAGCCTGGCAGTACTCCCACAGGAGGACACTGAAGGGACCAAAAAACATCTCAGCAGCCAGGGGTTCCAGCTGAGAAAGGTGGGATCTAAACCCCTAACTGGGCTTCCCAGCCTACAGCAACAGAGCTGAGAATAAAACAGCACCCAGCTGTGAAAAGCAAAAAACCACCAGGATTAGCTGGCTTGACAGAGAAACCGAGTTCTTAAAGGGACTATGCACGAAAATACAGTGGCACCCAACTACCCTGGGCTCCAGCAGAGAAAGGGCAGAATGGACTAGAGAAACTTGGGGAAAGTTTGGGTCAGTGGCTTTAGGGGGAGAATTGAGGTAGCAGCCTGTGAGTGCAGTGCTGACTCATCCCCCATACAGCCCACAGACCTTCTCCAAAGGGCGGTAGCCAGAGAGTAAACCACAGCCTGATCCATAGGAATTAATCCGCCCCAGACAGCAGTGCCTAAAACAGACCTCAGATCACAGGTTGATTGGATTAACAAATAAAGGAGACAAAGACAGTGGATTTCTGGTAGTCTCCAACTGGCTGACTAGGCCCAGACTGGGACACAAGCTGACATCACCAAGCACAGATCCAGGAAGTAAAAAAAGTGCACCAAGAAGGAATCCCCAGGAAGAGTGCAAAATGAAATAGAGGCAAACACCCTATAAGATTGAAATTCAAAATAATGATGATAGAGAAGCTCAATGAGCCCAACCAGCTCAAAACAAACAAACAAACATACAAAAATCTACAAACAACTCCAGGGGAACTACAATGAACACCAGGGAAGATACAAGGAACTTATGAACTACACCAGGATTAAAAATGACATAAAATCTATCAGTAAGAGCCAGGAGGAAATGAAGAATACCATTTCTGAATTGAAAAACACAATAGAAGGAATCAAAAGCAGGCTAGAGAAAGCAGAGGATCAGATCATCGAGCTGGAGGTCAATGTAGAAACAAATTCCCAGGCGGTGCAACAAAATGAAAAAAGACTGAAAAAGAATGAAGAGGTGTTAAGAGAGCTGCAGGACAACATGAAATGTAATAGCATCCATATCATAGGGATACCAGAAGGAGAAGAGGAGGAGCAAGGGATAGAAAACCTGTTTGAAAAAGTAATGACAGAAAACTTCCTTACCTTGCAGAGAGAAAATGTCATACAAACTCAGGAAGCACAGAGGGTCCCAAGGAAGATGAACCCAAACAGGCCCACTCTAAGACACATCATAATGAAAATGGCAAATTTCAAAGACAAGGAGAGAATTCTAAAAGCAGCAAGAGAGAAACAGCTAATAACATACAAGGGAACTCCAATGAGGTTATCAGCTGATTTCTCAACAGAAACAGAACAAGCCAAAGGGAATGGCAAAAAATATTTCAAGCAATGAAAAATAAAGGCCTGCAACCAAGAATACGCTACCCAGCAAGGCTGTCATTCAAAATGGAAGGTGTAATCAGGAGCTTCCCAGATAAAAGACGTCTAAACGAATACATCTCCAACAAACCAGCATTACAATAGATGTTAAAGTGTCTGCTTTAAGAAGATGAAGAAACAGAGAGACAGACAGGAACACAGAGAGACAGACAGGTACAAAGGTAAATGGATTAAATGCACCAATCAAAAGACGTAGCACAGCTGAATGGATAAGAACCAACTTTAACTTATGAAAGCATTAAAGTGATCTTGTTATAAATAGATTTTACTAAAGGTACTAATTTGTATATTACTTGTATCTGCATTACTGCAGATTAAGTTTTCTTAGATTGGAATCATTTCACAATATGGGAAGATCAGGTTACTTGCAATAACTCAGAAAAATTGAATTCAGTTAAGGAAGAAGAAAAACCTAAGAAAATGTGTGTGTATCTTACATAGAAGACATGCTAGCTTTCTTATTCACTGTTACAAAATATATGCTTATTTGTGGGTGTGTAATATAAAGATTTTGTTATCAATTTGTTTTAAATAGCAACCAACTGGTCATGGGTGTGTTGTGAAACCAGTCAATCTTTAGGTTAGAAAAGATGCTGCTAATGAAGACCAATTTGGATGGAAGTTGCAAACTACTAAACTATATGATTCATGTACATAGATAATATATATTCTCATATTAGCATGTAAATTAGATTAGATTCCTTTCAACTAAATCTTAGAAAGATACATTCCCAATTATGAAGGCCCCCCAAATTGGAGATGATAGAGAAAAGGAATGAATGTTATAGTAAACTTTATTATTGAAAGGTGAACATACCTAATCTCTACCTCAACAGACTCTTAAATAGTTCAGGGGTTAGTTTAGGACCACATAGGAAGTCAAACACACATTCAAAAAAATAATTAGAATATTATTCTACAAAATTATTTAATCCTAGGGATTTTTATTTTTTACCTCAACTTTGTAGACATAATAATTTCTACTGTGGGGACTGGCTGAGCACTGCAAGTGCCATTATTTCTGAAGGCTTCAACTTGTAAAACACATGTAGAGGAAAAAAAGAGGGTTTTGAAAGAAGTAAGACCTGTGCACAGCCTAAATAAATAAATCTACTATTTAAGATGGAAAACTCCAAAAAGAATAAGTTGTGGTTCTAGTAGTTTAAAATAAAGTTGAGTTGTATTATCAGAATGGGGAATATCTAACTCAAAAACCAAAGTAATTTATTCCTATGGGTTTGGCACTGTCTCTAGGATAACTTTCACAAAAGTGAGTTCTGCAATACACCATTTCTGTGATATATTTCACAAAAATAGCATTCCAGAGTAAAATAAGTATTAAAGTAGAAAAAATTGCTTAATTTTACTAAAATACTATCATTTAACATGTAACAATTATGTAAGCTATTGGCATATTTTAAATTTTTTGTATTAACTGTTCAAAATCCAGTATGTAGTTTAAATATGTGTAAAAATATGTAGGGTGTTAATGTATTTTTGCTTGTGTCTGTTAATATTGCAATTCATATTACTTAAAAAAGTAATTCTTTAAATGAATTAACATAGGCATTTTGAAATAATGAAAAGAAAACTTTGTATTAATATGATTTGAGAAGCAGACAGAAGGCAATATGGTGAATTGTCTGGATGTGAAAGAAAAAGAAAATAAACATTGATGGTTACAGAATAGATGAGGATGTTAAGAAGAACAAAGGAAATAGAGAAGCCATAGAATTTAAATGCATGACTCATGAACATGAACTAAGGTGGGCATTGCTGGAGGAAACAGGGTACTGTGTGGAGGGGGGCAATAGGGGGGAATTGGGACAACTGTAATAGCAAAATGAATAAAATATATATTTTTTAAAACTCAGCACACAAAAGCCCTGGACAAGATAGCTACACAGGCAAATTTTACCAAACACTTAGGGAAGAACTAACTCTTATCCCTTTTAACATATTCAAAAAAGTCCAAGATGAGGGAAGACTTCCAAACTTTCTATGAGGCCAATATTATTCCAATCCCCAAAACAGGTCAAGATACAACAAATAAAATAAATAAATAAATAAACTATAGGCCAATATCTCTGAGGAACATAGATGCTAAAGTTCTCAACAAAATATTGTCAAACCAGATCCAGCAATACAGTAAAAATATCATGCACCATGATCAATTAGGATTCATCCAAGCAATGCAAGGATGGTACAACATTCACAAATCAGCAATGTAATACACCACATAAAATGAAAGACAAAATCCATATGATCATATCAATAGATGCTGAAAAAGCATTTGATAGAAGTATAGCACCCATTTATGATTAAAAACAACAACAACAACAACATACTCAGCAAGGTGGGAATAGAGGTAGCATACCTCAACATCATAAAGGACATATACAAAAATCCTGCAGCCAATGTCATACTCAATGGGCAAAAACTAAAAGTCTCTCACTTAAGACCAGGGAAAAGATAAGGGCATCTACTCTCTACACTTCTATTCAACATAGTATTGGAAGTTCTAGCCACAGTAATCAGGTAAGAAAAAAAATCAAATTAGAAAAGAATCTAAATTAGAAAGGAGGAAGTAGCCCTGACTGGTGGCTCAGTGGATAGGCACCAGGCTGTGAACCTGAAGGTCACTTGTTTGATTCCCAGCCAGGGCACATAACCAGATCATAAGCCAGGAATGCAACCAGGTCCGTAGCTGGAGGCAGGTGATAAGCAACCATAGATTGATGTTTTTCTCCCTCTCTGCCTCCCTCTCTTCTTCGCTCTCTAAAAAATAATAAATAATATTTAAAAAGGAGGAAGTAAAACTGTCATTATTTGCAGATGATATGATAGTGTACATAGAAAACTATACAGACTCCACCAAAAACTTACTTGACCTAATAAGCAAATATAACAAAATAGCTGGATATAAAGTCAATATTCAGAAATCAAAAGCATTTTTGTATACCAATAATGAAACATCAAAGATAGAAACTAGAAAAAAAATCCCATTTACCATAGCAACAAGAAAAATCAAATACTTAGGAATCAACTTAACCAAGGAGGTAAAAGACCTGTACTCAGAAAAATACAGTACATGGAAGAAAGCAATCAAGGAAAATACAAATAAATGAAAGCATATACCATGTTCATGGATAGGGAGAATTAGTATCATTAAAATGATCATATTACAAAAGCAACTTATATAGTGAATGGAATCCCTATTAAAATACCAAATACATACTTCACAGATTTAGAACAAACACATCAAAAATTTATGTGGAGCCAGAAATGACCCGAATAGCCACAGCAATCTTGAGAAAGAGGAACAAAGTAGGAGGATTCATAATACAATATATTGAACTACATTACAAAGATTTTAATCATATCAGTCTGTTACTGGCAAAAAAAAAAAAAAAAAAAAAGGCATATAGAAGAATGGAGCAGAATAGAGAGCCCAGATGTGAGCCCAGGTCTTTATAGTCAACTAATTCTTGACAAAAAGGGAAGAAGCATAAAATGGAGATCAAATAGCTTCTTCAATAACTGGTGTTGGGAAAATTGGACAGGAGCATGCAGAGAAATGAAAATAGACCATCAATTTACAACATACCCCAGAATAAATTCAAGATGGATAAAAGACTTAAACATAATCCATAAAAGTCCATAAAAGTCCTAGGGGAAATATAGGAAGCAAAATTTCAGATATCCCAGGCAGCAACATTTTCACTGATATTTCTCCAAGAGCAAGGGAAATAAAGGAACAGATAAATAAATGGGACTACATAAAAATTAAAAGTATCTGCTCAGCTAAAGAAACCATCAGCAAACTAACAAAACAAACACTTGATGCCCTGGCTGGTAGCACAGTGGTTAAGGCGCCGGCCTGCGAACCCAAAGGTCGCTGGTTCGATTCCCAGCCAGGGCACATAACCAGGTTGCAAACCAGGTCTCTAGTCAGGTCTGTGGCTGGGGGCAGGTGAAACACAACCATACATTGATGTGTCTCTCCCTCTTTGCCTCTCTCCTTCCCCTCTTTCTAAAAATAATGAAATAAAATATTAAAAAAAAAGAAACACTTGTATAGGAGTACATATTTCCTAATGATACCTCAGAGAATGGTTTGATCTCCAAAATATATAAAGAACATCTATGACTCAATACCAGAGAGGAAGACAATCCAATTAAAAAATGGGAAAAGGACCTGAAAAGACACTTCTCCAAGGAAGACATACAAAGGGCCCATAGGAATATGAAAGAATGCTCAACATCACTAGCCAACAGAGAGATGCATATTAAAACCACAATGAGATACCACCTCACACTAGCCAGAACATCATTAACAAATCAACATACAACCAGTGCTGATGAGGGTGTAGAAAAAGGGAACACTAGTCTACTGCTGGGGGGAATGAAGACTGGTGCAACCACTGCAGAAAACAGTATGGAATTTAAAATGGAACTGTTTTTTGACCTGACAATCCCACTGCTAGGTCTATAGCCAAAAAGCCCTGAAACAACAATTCAGAAAAGCTTATGCACCCCTATGTTCATAACAGCGCTATTCACAATAGCCAAATGCTAGAAAGAGCCTAAGTACCCATCAGTAGATGAATGGCTCAAAAAACTTTGGTACATTTATGCAATGTAATACTACATAGCAGAAAGAAAGAAGGAACTTCTACCTTTTGGGATAACATGGTTGTAACTCGGGAGTATTGTGCTTAGTGAAATAAGCCAGGTTGCAAAAGAAAAATACCATATGATCTCACCCAACAGAGAAGAATAATGAATAAACAAACAGACAAACAGAAAGACCCAAGAGATATGGAGGAGGAAAGAAGCAGAATATCTGTGAGCAGCAGGGTGGTGGAATGAGGGAAGAAGAGGGAGGGAGAGAAGGGCTAAGGTTTAGATGAGGAGCTAATGTGAAAGGTCAATGGACATGAACAAGGAGGTAAGGATTGACTGTGGGAGAGGGGAGGGGAGATAGGTGAGAGCATTGGGGAAAAAATGAAACTATTGTAATACAGTAATGATAATAAAAACACAAGTAATTCCAGAAAACTTACTTATTTGATGAGAGAAAAAGTCACCCAAGTCATGAAAGCACATAGTTCCTATCAAGATTTACCCAAAGAGGCCCATTTCAAGACACATCATGAAGCCCTGGCTGGTGGCTCAGTGGATAGGTGCTGACCTGTGAACCCAAAGGTCACTGGCTTGATTCCCAGCCAGGGCACATAACCAGGTTGCAATCCAGGTCTCCTGCCAGTTCCGTAGCTGGAGGCAGGTGAAAGGCAACCATACATTGATGTCTCTCTCACTCTCTGCCTCCCTCCCTTCCCCTCTCTCTAAAAATAATAAATAAAATCTTAAAAGAAACAAGACCCATTATGATTAGAATAGCAAATTTCAAAGACAAAAAGAAAAAAAGAAAAAATGGCAAAAGAAAAACAGTTAATAAAATATTAAGGAGTTCTGAAAAGGCCATCAGTTGATTTCTCAGTAGAAAACTACAAGTCAAGTGTGAATGGCAAAAATATTCCAAATAATGAAGAAAAACAAAGGCCTACACCTGAGGCTACTCTACCAATAAAGGCTCCTATTTAAAATGGAAGGTAAAATAAGGAGTTTAACTGGCAAAAGAAGGCAAAAATAATACATCTACATTAAACAAGCATTGCAATACATATTGAAGAGCCTGCTATAAAAGAAGAAGAAAGGAGAGGGGGTGGGGGAGATACAGAGGGGAAATGGCAGTGAATAAGTACCTATCAATAATGACCATACATGTAAATGGATCACGTGCTCTGATCAAAAGACATATGATAGCTAAATTGATAGGAAAACATGACCTGCATATATGCTTGTACAAGAGACCCATACCAGACCAAAAGATCTACACAGAATTTAAGTGGAGGAATGGAAAATAATTCCAAGCATAAAAACATGAAATAAAAGTCTAAGCTAGCAATATTTATATCAGACAAATATATTTCAAAACAAAGGTCATAAAAGGAGACAGAGAAAGGCACTTCATAGTACTTAAGGAAAGAATTCAATCAATAAAGAAGATATAACCTTTATAACATATATACACCCAATATAGAAGCACCCAAATATGTAAGAAAAATCTTGGAGGACTTCAAGGAGGATATCAATAGCAACCCACTCATAGCATGAAATTTAACACCTCATTGACAACAATGGAGAGATCTTCCAAACAAAGAAACACCAAGCAATTGTGGTATTGAACAACACATTAGGTCAAGTGGACTTAATTGATCTATACAGAAAATTTCACCCCAAAGAAGCAAAATACACATCCATTTCAAATACACATGGAATATTCTCAAGGATAGATCACATGGAAGGACACAAAAAAAATGGACAAACTCAAAATTGTAAGGCTATAAAGCATTCTTTCAGGGCACAATGGTTTGAAACTTAAAACCAACATAAAGGAAAAAACTCAGTAACATTTAAATTCATGGAGACTGAATAACATACTATTAAACAATGAATAAGTTAATAATGATACCAAGGAAAAAATCAAGAAGATTCTGGAAATAAATGAAAACACACACACACACACACACACACACACACACACACACTAGCCCAAAACCTGTGGGACACTGCAAAAGAAGTCCTGTGAGGAAATTTCATAGGAATACAGGCCTAAGTTAAAAAAAAAAAAATAGAAAATTCTCACATAAGCACCTAATGCTATGTCTACAAGAACTAGAGTAATAACAACAAAGAAAGCCTTCAGTGAGTAGAAGGAAGAAAATAATCAAGACCAGAGTAGAGTTAAATGACATAGAGACTAATAGAATAATACAAAGGATCAATAAGTCTAGGAGCTGGTTCTATGAAAAGAAAAAAAGAAACGGAAAAGTCTTTAACCAGAAAAAAGACAGAGAACACAAATAAATACAATTCAGAATGAAAAATAACTTACAACCAACACCACAGAAATACAAATGATTGTAAGGAATTACTACAAACAACTTGTTTATGTCAAGAAATTGACAACCTGGGTAAAATGGCAAAGTTGCTAAAAACATATATTCTTCCAAAAATGGATCAAGAAGAATCCAATAACAGCTAGTGAAATTGAAGTAGTAATAATAAAATAAATAAACTACCTGTACAGAAAAGCTGTGGACTAAATGGCTTCACAGATGAATTTTACCAAACTTTTAGGGAAGAAGTAAATCCTAAACTTCTCAAACTATTCCAAAAAATTCAAGAACAAATAAGACTGCCAAACACATTCCATGAGAGCAGTATTATCCTAATTCCAAAACAAGGTACAGACAAAAACAGAAATAAAACCATAGGCCAATATTGCTTATGAACATACAAGCTAAAATCCTCAACAAAATATTAGCAAGCCAGATCTAGCAATACATTAAAAATATCATACGCATCAGTAAATACAACATATTACATAAACAAAATTAAAGACAAAAATCACATGACCATAACAATAGATGTTGGAAAAGTAGTTGATAAAAGTACAGCACCCATTTATGATAAGAACATTCAGCAAGGTGGTAATAGAGGGAGCATACCTCAACATAATAAAGGCCATATATGAGAAATCTACAGCCAACATCATATTCAATGGGCAAAAATTTTTAAACTCCTCTAATATCAGGAACAAAACAAGGATGCTTGTTTGCAACACCTTTATTAGACATGGTATTGGAAGTTCTGGCCACAGTGATCAGACAAAAAATAAATAAATAAGAGGCATGCAAATTGAAGAGGAGGAAGTGCAACTGTAATTACTTGGAGACAACATGATAGTGTACATAGAATACCCTACAGACTCCACCAAAAAACTACTCGACCTAATCAGTAAATTTGGAAAAACAGCAGAATGCAAAGTCAATATTCATAAATTAAAGGCATTTTTATGAACTAATAATAAAATATCAGAAAAAGAAACTAGAAAAAATCCCACTAGAGATTCTAGAAATAAACCCATGTCTCTATGGTCAATTAATATTTTAACAAAAATGTCAGTAGCACAAAATGGAGTAGAGTCTCAACACATATAGCCTCTTCAATATGTGTTGTTGAGAGATCGGGACAGAACCTGCAAAAAATGAAACTAGATCACCAGCTTGCACCATACACCAGAATAAACTCAAGGTGAATACAAGACTTAAATATAAGTAGAGACTCTACAAACATTCTAGAAGAAAACACAGGCAGAAAAAGGTCTGATATCCCATGCAGCAATATTTTCATTGATACATCTTCTATGTCAAGGGGAATAAAAAATAAAAAAATAAAATAAATAAAAACAAGTGGGAATTCATCAAGTTAAAAAGCTTCTTCACAACTAAAGAAAAGTAAGCAAAATGAAGATAAAACCAACCATATGGCAAAAATAATTTGTCATTGATAACACAGATAAGGGTTTGACCTGTAAATACATATAAAGAACTCATACAACTAAACACCAAGAAGACAATAGAATTTAAAAAGTGGGCAAAGGACCTGAGCATACACTTCTTAAAGGAGGACATATAGAGGGCCCATCAACATATGGAATGATGTTCAACATCACTAACCATCAGATAGATACAAATTAAAACCACAATGAAATATCACCTCACAGTGGTTAAAGTCATCATTAACAAATCAACAAAGAATTAATACTCAGCATTCCAGAGTAAAATAAGTATTAAAGAAGAAAAAACTGCTTAACCTTGCTACAATAAATCTAAAATACTATAATTTAACATGTAATAATTATGTAAGCTATTGGCATATTTTAAATTTTCTGTATTAACCCTTCAAAATCCAGTATGTACTTTAAATATGTGTAAAAATATGTATGGGTGTAAATGTATTTTTGCATGTGTTTGGTGATATTGCAGTTCATATTACTTAAAAGAGTAATTCTTTAAACAAATTAACGTAGGCATTTTGGAATAATGAAAAGAAAACTTTGTATTAATATGATTTGAGAAGCTAACAGAAAGCAGTAATTAAATGGTGAATTGTCTGGATGTGAAAGGAAAAAAGAAAAAGTACACATTGGTGGTTACAGAAGAGACAGGGGGATGTTAAGAAGAACAAAGGAAATAGAGAAGCCAAAGAACTTCTATGCATGGCTCATGGACATGAACTAAGGGGGGCATTGCTGGAGGAAATGGGGTACTGGGTGGAGGGGGGTAAAGGGGGAAAATTGGGACAATTGTAATAGCAAATTAAACAAAATATATTTTTAAAAAAGAAAAAAAAATACTGTTGAGGATGTGAAAAAAAAGGAACCCTAGTGCATTGTTGGTGGGAATGTAGACTGGTGCAGCCACTGTGGAAGACAATATGAAATTTCTTCAAAAAACTAAAAATGAGATTGCCTTTATATTAAGTAATCCAATTGTTGGAATTATACCCTATGCATTCTGGAACATCAGTTAAAAAGAATCTGTGTGCTCCAATGTTCATAATAGCATTATTTACAATAACCAAGTTCTGGAAACAGCCTAAGTACCCATCAGTAAATGAGTGTAGCAATAATTTTTGTTTTGTTTACACAATAAAATTCTATATATCAGGTAGAAAGAAGGAACTCATACTCTTCAGAACAGCATGGGTGGTAATGGAGAATAATATGCTAAGTGATAAAAGCCAGTGGCAAAAGATAAAAATCATGTGATTTCAACTATAAGTGGAACCTAATGAAGAAAACAAACAAACAAGCAAAATAATACCAGAGACATGGAAATAAGGAAAAAAACTGACAGAGCCAGGAGTGGGGGAAGGTGAATAATGGGGAAAAAAGGGGAAGGATCTAGTTAAGGAACAAGTATAAAGGACTCAGAGACATGGACAACTAGGTAGGGATTGACTGTGGAAGTGGGTGGGTGGGTGGGGCAGGGGCAAGCAATGGGGGAATATTGGGACAACTGTAATTGAACAACAATACATTTTATAAAATGAAAAAAGAATAGAATTAAAAACCTAGAAATACGCCTACCTAAGAATGTAAGAGCAATAGTGACCATGACAAAGAATAAATTTGGAAGATTCATGTTACATAATATGAAACTATAATATGAAGTCATAGTAAGTTAAACAGCATGGTACTGACATTAAAACAGACACATAGACCAATAGAACAGAATAGAGAGCCCAGGAATAAACCCAAAACTCTATGATCAATTATATTTGACAAAAAGGAAAGAAGCATAAAATGGGGGTAAAAATAGCCTCTTGAACAGTGGTCCTGGCAGAACTGGACAGGTACATGCCAAAAAATGAAACTAGACCACCAACTTACATCATATACTACAATAAACTCAAGATGGAAAAAGACTTAAACAAAAGCCACACCAACATTAAAATTTTGGAGGAAAACTTAGGCAGTAAATTTTCAGATATCCCTTGCAGGAATATTTTCATTGATATTTCTCTTAGAGCAAAGGAAATAAAGAAACAAATAAACAAACGGAACTATAGCAAATTGAAATTTTTCTGCTCAGGTAAAGAAAGCATCAATATGAAAGGGAACCAACAGTATAAGAAAACATATTTGCCAATGATACTTCACACAAAGGGTTGAATTCCAAAATATAAAAATAACTTATATGACAACACCAGGAAGACAGACAATCTAATTAAAAATGGGCAAAGGACCTGAACAGACATGTCTCCAAGGAGGACATACAGAGATCCCATATGTATATTAAAGAATAATCAACATCACTACCCGTGAAAGAAATGAAATGAAAACCACAATGAGATTCCACCACCCACCTGTCAGGATAATCATGATTAACAAATCAACAAACAACAAGTGCTGGAAAGGATGTGAAAAAAAAAAAAGAATACTAGTGCATTGTTTTTGGGATGCAGACTGGTGCAGCCACTGTGGAAAACAGTATGGAATTTCCTCCAAAAAAAAAAAAAAAATGGAGCTGCCTTTTCATCCAGCAATTCCACCGGTAGGATTATACCTGAAGGTTCCTGAAATATCCATTCAAAAGAACTTGTGCAAATTTACGTTCATGGAAGCATCATTTACAATAGCCAAGACCTGAAAACAGCCTAAGTGTCCATCAGTGGATGAATGGATCGAAAAACTGGTATATCTACAAAATGGAATATTACGCAGAAGAAAGAAAGGAAGAACTTCAACCTTTGGTGACAGCATGGATGCAACTCAAGAGAATTATAATTTTTCTTTTTTAATTTTATTGTTGTTTTATTACATCCATCCCATTTTTGCTCCCCTCTGTACCCCTCCCCACCCACCAATTCCCCCCAAAGTCAATTCCACCTGTTGTACATGTACATGGTTCCTTTATACTAGGTTCTTGCCTAAACTGCTCCCCTTTCTTGCCTCTTCCTCCCCTCTCCCACAAACCCCTTCCCCACTGACCACTGAAGACCTATTCAATGTATTCACATATTTGGTTCTATTTTGCTTGTTGTTAGTTTTCTTCATTATTGTCCTGTAATGGGTGAGATCATATGGTATTTGTCCTTCACTGACTGGCTTATTTTACTAAGCATAGTACAATCCAGTTTCATGTTGTTGCAAAGGGCACAAGTTCCTTCTTTCTTTCTGCTATATAGAATTCCATTGTGTAAATGTACCAAAGTTTTTGATCCAATCATCCACTGATGGGCACTTAGGCTGTTTCCAGCACTTGGCTATTGTAAATAGTGCCGCTATGAACATAGGTGTACATAGGTTCTTATGAATGGGTGTTTCAGGATTCTTTGGGTATAGTCCAAGTAGTGGAATTGCTGGATCAAAAGGGAGTTCCATTTTCAGTTTTTTAAGGAAACCCCATACTGTTTTCCACAGTGGCTGCACGAGCCTACATTCCCATCAACAGTGTATGAGGGTTCCCTTTGCCCCGCATCCTCGCCAACACTTGTTGTTTATTGATTTGCTGATGATTGCCATTCTGACAGGTTTGAGGTGGTATCTTATTGTAGTTTTAATTTGCATCTCTCTGATGACTAGTGATGTTGAGCATTCTTTCATATGCCTCTGGGCTCTTTGTATATCTTCCCCAGTGAGTTATCTGTTCAGTTCCTTTGCCCATTTTTTAAATGGGCTGTCTGTCTCCCTGGTGTTGAGTCACATTAGTTCTTTATATATATTGGAGATCAGACCCTTGTCTGAGGTATCATTGGCAATTATGTTTTACCATACAGTTGGTTCCCTTTCAATTTTGCTGGTATTTTCTTTAGCTGAACAGAAACTTTTCAATTTGATATAGTCCAATTTGTTGATTTGTTCTTTTATTCCCTTTGTCCTTGGTGAAGTAT
Source organism: Noctilio leporinus (assembly GCA_004026585.1). NCBI lineage: Eukaryota > Metazoa > Chordata > Mammalia > Chiroptera > Noctilionidae > Noctilio > Noctilio leporinus. The sequence continues at coordinate 30,366 of PVIW01011161.1, forward strand.
CAGTAAACATATTTCTGCGTAGGATATCCAAAAGTTTACTGCCTATATTTTGCTCCAGGACCTTTATGGTGGCACTGCTTATGTTTAAATCCTTTATCCATCTTGAGTTTATTTTGGTGTATGGTGTAAGTTGGTGGTCTAGTTTTATCTTTTTGCATGTTGCTGTCCAGTTCTCCTAACACCATTTGTTGAAGAGACTGTTTTTACTGCATTGGATGTTCCTTCCGCCTTTGTCAAATATTAGTTGATCATAGAGTCCTGGGTTAATTTCTGGGCTCTCTATTCTGTTCCATTGATCTATATGTCTATTCTTATGCCAGTACCATGCTGTTTTCATGACAGTAGCCTTGTAGTATTGTTTGAAGTCCGGTATTGTGATTCCTCCTACCTTGTTCTTCTTTCTCAAGATTGTGGTGGCTATTCGTGGGCGTTTTTGGCCCCATATAAATTTTTGAAGTATTTTTTTTCTATTTCTGTGAAGTCTGTCATTGGTATTTTAATTGGGATTGCATTGAATATGTAGATTGCTTTGGGTAGTATGGACATTTTAATGATGTTAATTCTTCCCATCCATGAACATGGTATATGCTTCCATTTATTTGTATCTTCCTTGATTTCTCTCTTCATTGTTCTGTAGTTTGCTGAGTAAAGGTCTTTTACCTCCTTAGTTAAGTTGATTCCTAGGTACTTTATTTTTCTTCTTGCTATGGTAAATGGGATTTGTTTTTTCACTTCTATTTCTGTTGTTCCATTATTGGTATACAAAAATGCTTTTGATTTCTGGATATTGACTTTATACACAGCTATTTTGCTAAATTTGCTTATTAGGTTGAGTAAGATTTTGATGCAGCCTATTGGGTTTTGTACACTAGCATATCATCTGCAAATAATAACAGTTGGACTTCCTCCTTTCCAATTTGGATACTTTTTCTTGGAATCAAAGAAGATGGCTATATGTAGAACTACCATGACAATGTCGAATAGAAGTGGAGAAAGTGGACTGCCTTGTTTCATTCCTGATCTTAGGGGGAAAGCTTTCAGGTTTTGTCTGTTAATTATGATGCTGGCTTCAGGTTTCTCATAGATGGCCTTTATGATGTTGAGGCAGACTCCCTCTATTCCCATTTTGCTGAGGGTTTTTATCATAAATCATTGCTGTACTTTATCAAATGCTCTTTCAGCATCTATTGATATGATCATATGGTTTCTATCTTTCAATTTGTTGATGTGGTGTATTACATTTATTGATTTACGAATGTTATACCATCTTTGCGTCCCTGGGATGAAATCCACTTGATCATGGTGTATGATCTTTGTAACGTACTGCTGATTCCGGTTGGCCAATATTTTGTTGAGAATTTGAGCATGTATATTCATCAGAGATATTGGCCTGTAGTTTTCTTTCTTAGTTGTGTCTTGCCCTGGATTTGAGATTAGAATAATATAGGCCTCATAGAAAGAGTTTGGGAGTCTTTCCTCTTCCTGTATTTTTTGGGATAGGTTGAGAAGGATAGGAGTCAGTTCTTCTTTAAATGTTTGGTAAATTCACCTGTATAACCATCTGGTCCAGGGCTTTTGTGCTTTGGGAGATTTTGGATGACTTCTTTCATTTCACTAGTTGTTATTGGCCTATTCAGGCTTTCTGCTTCTTCTGGGTTCAGTTTTGGTAGATTATACCTTTCCAAAAATGTGTCCATTTTATCCAGGTTGTCATATTTTTTTGTCATAGAGTTGTTTGTAGTAATTTCTTACAATCTTTTGTATTTCTGAGGTATCAGTTGTGATTTCTCCTCTGTCAGTTCTGATTTTGTTTATTTGGGTCTTCTCTCTCTTTTTCTTCATGAGTCTGGATAAAGGCTTGTCAATTTTGTTTATTTTTTTCAAAGAACCAGCTCCTGGACCTGTGGATTCTTCGAATTGTAGTTTGAATCTCTGAGTTATTTAGTTCTGCTCCGATCTTGATGATTTCTGTCCTTCTACTTGCTCTGGGCTTTGTTTGTTGTTGCTCCTCTAGTTCTTGCAGCTTTGTGGTTAGGTTGTTTTATAAACTTCTTGTGACCTTTTTAGGAAGGCCTGTATTGCTATAAATTTCCTTCTGAGCACTGCCTAGGCTGTATTCCATAGGTTTTGGGCTGCTGTGTGTTCATTGTCATTTTCTTCCAGGAACTTTTTGATTTCATCTTTGATCTCATTGTTAACCCCTTCATTGCTTAAAAGCATGTTGTTCAGTCTCCATGAGTTAGAGAATTTTAGGTTTTTTCCCTTGAAATTGGTTTCTAATTTCAAGCCATCATGATCTGAGAAGATGCTTTGTAAGATTTCAATTTTATTGTATTTTTGGAGGTTTGTCTTGTGACATACCATGTGGTCTATCTTAGAGAATGATTCATGTGCATTTGAGAAGAATGTGTATTTTGCTTCTTTGGGGTAAAAGACTCTGTATATATCAGTTAGGTCCATTTCCTCTAGAGTGTTGTTCAATGCCACATCTTTGGGGATATTTTGTTTGGAAAATCTGCCACTATTTTTGATAGTGAGGTATTAAAATTCCCTACTATTAGTGTGTTGCTCTCTATATCTTTCTTAAAGTCCTCCAAGATTTTCCTTATATATTTTGGAGCTGCTATGTTGGGTGCGTATGTGTTTATTAGAGTTATTTCTTCTTGATGGATTGTTCCCTTAAGTATTATGAAATGTCTATCTTTGTCCCTTTTTATGGCCTTCATTGTAAAATCTATTTTGTCTGAAATCAGTATTGCTACTCCAGCTTTTTTTTTTTTTCATGTCCATTTGCTTGATATATAGTTTTCCGTCCCTTCACTCTCAATCTGTGTCGATCTTTTGTTCTGTGGTGGGTCTCTTAAAGACAGCATATATGTGGGTCATGTTGTCTAATCCATTCGGCTACCCTATGTCTTTTGATTGGTGCATTCAATCCATTTACATTTAAGGTTATTATTGATTTATACTTATTCATTGCCATTTTCTCCCTTTGTATCTGTATTCCTCTTTGGCTTTCTCTGTTTCTTCATTTTTTAAACTTATTTATTTTTAAAGCAGAGCCTTTAGCATTTCTTGCAATGCTGGTTTGGTAGAGATGTATTCTTTTAGTCTTTTTTGTCTGGGAAATTTCTTATATCTCCCTATCTTGAATGAGAGCCTTGCTGGGTGGAATATTCTTGGTTGCAAGCCTTTGTTTACCATGACTTGAAATACTTTTTGCTATTCCCTTCTGGCTTGAGTTGTTTCTGTTGAATAATAATTTGATAGCCTTATTGGAGCCCCTTTATATGTTATTTGTCATTTCTCTCTTGATGCTTTTAGGATTCTCTCTTTGTCTTTGAAATTAGCCATTTTAATAATAATGTGCCTTGGGTTGGTCTGTTTGGGTTGATCTTCATTGGGACCCTCTGTGCTTCCTGAACTTGATTAATGTTTTCACTCATCACGTTAGGGGAATTTTCTATCATGACTTTTTTGAACAGGTTTTTCATTCATTTTTTCTCTGCTCCTTCTGGTTTCCCTATGATACAGATATTGTTACATTTTATGTTGTCCTGAAGCTCTCTTTATCCCCTCTTCAATCTTGTTCAGCCTTCTTTTATATTCTTTTCCTGTCTTCGAGTATTTGCCTACATTATCCTCCAACTTACTGATCTGTTCCTCTGCTTCCTGTAGCCTGCTGTTGATTCCTTCTACTGTATTCTTCAATTCAGAAATTGTATTCTTCATTTCCTCCTGGCACTTATTGATAGTTTCTATGTCCTTTTTTGATGCTGTTGTAGCTCTCAGTATGTTCCTTATAACTTCCCTGGAGTTGTTTATAGTTTTCTTTGAGCTGGCTAAGCTGATTGAGCTTCTCTATCATCATTGTTTTGGATTCCTTATCTGATATGTTATGTGCCTCTGTTTCATTTGGTGGTCTTTCTGGGGATTCTTCTTTTCCTTTTGGTGATGGACTGATTATTTTTTTCCCATTTTGGGTGTCTGTTGTTGCTTGCTTTTTGTTTTTTTGCTTTTACCTTGGATTAATCTGCTTTGCTACCTTGCCTTAGTTGAGCACCTTTCTGTGTTAGGAGATTTGTGGAATTCAGTGTTGCAATCTTCAAGATTTTCTCCACTTGTTGTCCTTGGTGTGGCTTTTATTTGGGCTGTCTGGTTGTATTCTAGACAGGTTATGTATATTGCTCCTTTTCTTCCAGTTATGCCACTCATTTTATACTTTCTCACAGAAATCAGGAGAGGGCGACTCAGAAAGCCTCACGTATGAGTGAACAGTGTAAGCCTATGTATATAGTTGCTGCATCTGCCTCCCTGTTCACCCTTAGTGGCCTCTGATTGTTCCATGTGGAGCCAGGACCTGTAGGCTTTTATCAGGAAAAAAAGAAGTAAAAACAGATAATAATAATAAGAAGGAAGGGTTTAGATGGCTGTTCACCCTTAATAATCCCTGATTGGTCCAGGTCTGTGGGCTTATAGCAGACAAAAAAAAAAAAAAAATTAAAAAAAGAAAAAGAAAATAATGGAAAAAAATAACAAGAAAAAGAAAATAATAATAATAAAGAAAGGGTTTAGGTGGCTGTTCACCCTTTATGATCTCTGATTGGTCCAGGTGGAGCCAGGACCGAAGGGCTTTTAGCAGGAAGACAAGGTGGGGGGGGGGGGGGGGAAAAAAAAGAAAAAGGAAGAAAGAAAAGAATAAAGAAAGGGTTTAGGTGGCTAGGGAGGGGAGGAATACTTAGAGTGAGGACTGGGAATGTGTTGTAGCCAGAGAGTGAGTAGACTTTAAATCAAGAGTAGTCGGAAGGTCTTGGGTATTTAGGTGGATTGAGATAGGGGAGGATTAAAAATATGTGAGAAGTAACTTTAGAAAAGGATATGTTAGGGATTAATAGTTCATGTAGCTCTCATTGTAACTTAGGTGCTTGAGATTAGCAGCAATCAATTTCCTGAGTCTGCCTTTTTTTCTTGGTCAGGTCTCTGCAGTCTACGGTCTGGCTGGTCTTGGAGTGGCAAGGCCTGTGATTGTCACAGTTAGGGCTGATTTTGAGAGTCAGCCCCTAGGTAAGCTGTGCCTTCAGTAGCCTAGCTGGGTTTTAGGGCTGCCGTTTTTCTGGGGCCCTACCTTACATCCATTTGAAGTCCAGCAGGGTGCCCCCTCCAACTCCTTGCTGAGTTTCCTGCCTGTGATGGGCACCTGGCACCCCTGCAGGGTGGCCTGCAACCTCACTGGCTCCTGTGATAACTGGCCCTGCCCCCGCAGCTCCCAGAGGAGATAGCCCCTGTCCGACAACAGTTCCCAGGGTCTGCCCACAATGGCAAGCTCCCCCGGGTGAGGGCCAATCCTCCAAGCAGACCAGCTCTGCAAGAAGTCCTTCACTCCGCCTCTGTGATCCGCCCCTCCTAGTGTGTCTGCAGTGCGGACTCTGTCGCCAGCAATGGGCGGGTCAGTTTCCCCAGCCTTAAGTTCCTGGCTGGCAGATTAGAGTTTCCACGGGAGACTGGGGGCCTGTGTGGGTGTGCAGGCCTGGGCCTCCCCCCTCGCAGAGGCTTCAAGCTGCTGTTTCCCCGGTGGCCCAGCAGCACCGTTTTTGGCCCTCTTGCCACCCAGGCAGGTGCACTTCCCTGCTCCCATGCTCCTGCTCCCCTCAGGACTCTTCTCCTCCCCCTCTGGCCCAGTGAGAAGCTTTCTCTCCCTGTTGCCAGAGTGAGTCTCTCACACAGTCCCTCTCCTGCAGCAGCTCAATTCCTCGTTCCCTCCAGCGTTTGCCCTTGTTGCCAACACTTCACTGTTCATATTTCTAGTCACCAGGGAGCCTGGAGCTGGCTTAAGTTAGAGATGCCCCTCTGGGTAGAGATGCCCCTCTGGGTAGAGATGCCACTGCCCAGAGCGGACCTTGGCCTGCCTGCTGGTTTGGAACTGTCTCATCTGCTCTCCTGTAGGTCTCTGCTGCCTCTGAGCTGTGCTCCCCTGAGTCCAGGTGCTGACCGCTCCAATTCTTAAGTACCTGAAGACGTCTTGTGCTCCCTATCCTATCCTCCAGCTGCTCTGGTACACGAGAATGCCATCCATCAGCACTGCTGTCTACTCTGTTGCCTTTTTCTTTGATCCCAAGTCAAGAGAATTATGCTTAGTGAAATAAGCCAGTCAGTGAAAGACATATGCCATATGATCTTACCTAATAAAGGAAACTGGTGAACAAAACAAACAAATGAGCAAAATAGAACCAGAGGCATAAATTAAGAATCACACTGATAGTGACCAAAGGGAGAGACCACAGGGAGAAGGGGAAAGGTTTAGTCAAGCAACTAATTTAAATGAACCATGGACATAGACAACAGGGTTGACTATGGGAGAATGGATTGATAGAGTATAACATGGGAGAGAGTAATTGGGGAAAAATGGGACAACACTAATAGAACAATAAAATAATTTTTATTTATTTTTTATTTTTTAAAATTTTTATGTAGATATCTTGAATTTTTTATTTTTTCATTTGTTTTCAACAACAGTTCAATTAATATTTTTCTTTTTTTTAATTTTATTGTTGTTGTATTACATCCATCCCCTTTTTGCTCCCCTCTGTCCCCCTCCCCACCCACCCAAAGTCAATCTCACCTGTTGTCCATGTCCATGGTTCCTTTATACTAGGTTCTTGTCTAAACTGATCCCCTTTCTTGTCTCTGCCTTCCCCTCCCCCCTCCCATCAATTAATAGATTTTTAAAATTTAATTTTATTGTCATTGTATTACATCCATCCCCTTTTTGCTCCCCTCTGTCCTCTTCCCCACCCACCCACTCCCTCACAAAATCAATCCCACATGTTGTACATGTCCATGATTCTTCCATACTAGGTTCTTGTCTAAACTGCTCCCCTTCTTTGCCTCTTCCTCCCCTCTCCTCACCTTCCTCCTGCCCACTGAAGGCCTATTCACTGTATTCGTATATCTAGTTCTGTTTTGCTTGTTGTTTCTTTTATTCATTATTGTCCTGTAATGGGTGAGATCATATGGTATTTGTCCTTCACTGACTGGCTTATTTCACTAAGCATAATACTTTCTAGTTCCATCCATGTTGTTGCAAAAGTTGGGAGTTCCTTCTTTCTTTCTGCTGTGTAGTTTTTTGATCCAATCATCCACTGATGGGCACTTAGGCTGTTTCCAGCACTTGGCTATTATAAATAGTTCTGCTATGAACATAGGGGTACATAGGTTCTTATGAATTGGTGTTTCAGGATTTTTTGGGTTTAGGCAGCAAAATTTTTTATATGCTACACAGAAGTATGTTTACTGACACTTCACCAGGGGCAAAGGAAATAAAAGGACAAATCAACAAATGGGACTATATCAAATTGAAAATTTTCTGTTCAGCTAAAGAAAACAGCAACAAAATTCAAAGGGAACCAACTGTATGGGAAAACATAATTGCCAATGATACCTCAGACAAGGGTTTGATCTCCAAAATATATAAAGAACTAATGCAACTCAACAGCAGGGAGACACAGAGTCCAATTAAAAAATGGGCAAAACACCCGAACAGACAACTCACTGAGGAAGACACAGAAAGAGCCCAGAGGCATATGAAAGGATGCTCAATGTCACTAGCCATCAGAGAGATACCAATTAAAACCACAATATGATACCACCTCATACCTGTCATAATGGCAATTATCAACAAATCAACAAACAAGTGTTGGCAAGGATGTGGGGCAAAGGGAACCCTGGTGCGCTGTTGGTGGGAATGCAGGCTGGCACAGCCACTATGGAAAACAGTATGGAGTTTCCTTAAAAAAAAAAAATGGAACTGCCTTTTGATCTAGCAATTCCACTACTAAAATAATTTTTAAATTTTTACCAAAATAGAAGAATCAGCAGAAAATGAAGAATACCATATCTGAAATTAAGAATACATTAGAAGGAATTAAAATCAAGGTAGATGAAGCAGAGAATCACATTAGTGTCTTGGAATACAAGGAAAAATACATAGCAAAAAAGAAAAGAAAAGAAAAAGGAAGACTCAAAGAGAACAAGACAATTTAAAAGAGCTGACAAAGAACATGAAATGTAACAATATTCGAGTCTTAGATATACCAGAAAGAGAAGAAAGAGAACAAGGCACAGAAAACCCATCTGAAAAGAAATTACAGAAATCTTTCCTCATTTGGGAGGAAAAATATTTTGCAAGTCCAGGAAGAACATAGGGTCTCAATAAAGATAAACCCAAAGAGTCTCACTCCAAGACACATCTCATAGTTAAAATGGTAAAATTCAAAGACAAAGAAAGAATCTTAAAGGCAGCAATGGGGAAAGAGCTAGTAATACACAAAAGCATTCTGAAAAGCCTATCAGCTGATTTCTAAACACAAACACAAGTTGGAAAGGAATGACAAGAGGTGTTCCAAGTAATGAGAAACAATGGCCTGCACCAAGACTACTTTACCCAGCAAGGGTCTCATTTAAAATGAAGGGTTAAATAATGAGCTTCCCAGACGAAATCAAAAAACAAAAACAAACAAAAACTAAAATAGTACATTTCCACCGAACAAGGACTGCAAGAGATGTAAAGGGACTGCTTGAAGAAGATGAAGAAAGGGAGAGATGGAGAACAAGGGCACAAACAAAAAATGGCAATAAATAAATATCTATCAATAATAAGCTGAAATATAAATTGAATAAATGCTCCACTCTAAAGATGTAAGGTAGCTTGATGGATAAAAAATCATGAACTACAGCCCTGGCTGGTAGCACAATGGATAAGGCACCGGCCTGTGAACCCAAAGGTCACCGGTTCGATTCCCCAGCCAGGGCACATAACCAGGTTGCAAACCAGGTCTCCAGCCAGATCCATAGCTGGAGGCAGGTGAAAGGCAACCATACATTGATTCTTCTCTCCCTCTCTGCCTCTTTTCCTTACCCTCTCTCTGGAAATAATAAATAAAAAATAAAATAAAAAACAAAAC